>VZTJ01000243.1:369-45764 GCA_013397795.1 Orthonyx spaldingii
ACCGCCTCCTCCGCTCCGCCGGGCCCCGCTTCCGCCCGCGCCGCCGCCGCCATGCGCATCGAGAAGTGCTACTTCTGCTCGGGGCCCATCTACCCGGGCCACGGCGTCATGTTCGTGCGCAACGACTGCAAGGTACCGCCCCGACCGGCACCGCTCTCCCCGCAGCGCTCGCGGCCGCGCCCTGTGCCGGCCCGGCCTGTGCCTGTGCCGGCGGTCCCCGGACGGGCTCGCTGTCACCGGCCGCGCCGCAGGCGGGGCGCTCGCAGCCGAGGCCGCTGGCCCGGGCCGGGGCCGTGCTGGGGTCCGCCCGCACCGCCCGGGTGTGCTGGGGCCGGAGCCCGAGATGAGCGCGGCTGCTCAGAGCCCGGCGCTGAGAACACCGAGCGTGTGGGTTCGATCCCTGTACGGGCCGTTTGCTTAAGAACTGGGCTCAGTAATCCTCGTTGTCCGTGGGTCCGTTCCAACTCTGATTATTCCCTGAATCCGCGAAGTTCGTGTCTTAGTGGTATTTAAGTATAAGGACCTGTAGTGATGCAGTAATTCGGCAGCTGCTGTGGCAGTCGGCAGGAGTGGGGGCTTTTCAGTTTTTTTAGTTATTTTCCGTTTTTAGTGGGAAATTATACACTTCGCAGAGCAACACAGAATCCTCACCCTTTTAAGATTTTGGCTTCAGGTGGCAGCGGGTGGGTGTTCGGCTGTGAGCCGTGCGGGACTGCGGGAAGAGCTGTGAGCCCGGGCTCTGAGCTGTGTCTCACACGCTCTGAGCCGTCACCCCGGGCTCTGATGTGACTCCCCCGGCTGGGGCTGTCACAACGGGACGGGCAGGGCACTCCGGGCCCTGCGCCGGGCTGACAGGTTCGTACACAACACGTTGTGTGTAGTTTCCCAGCCCCTGCCGCGCTCCTGCCGCTGCTGCGGGGCGTCGGAGCCCGCGGCGTGCAGTGAAGCTTGCGCGAATCGCTTCCTTGCCGTGCCCGGACGTCGGAACGGATCCCGGCCGGGCCGTGCTGCCCGCATGAGTCACAGCCCCGGGGAGCCCGGGGGAGGATGCGCTGGCACGGCTCCGTGTGCTTTGAGACAGGATAGCACAGCGGCAGGTTAGCTGTGAACGGGTAATCTGCGAAAAGGGCAAAATGCAATGGCAGGTGTGCCCGAGTGGAGGTGAAAAAACGCGGTAGAAAAGTGTAAAAAAAAAAGAAAGTTATTCAAAGATGATTGCCTTAATTAAGAGTTTAATGTTTTCCATTAATTTTCTTTAGACTTGGCTATGAGGTGGGAAGGGGCTGTAGAAAAACAGCGTTTTCAAAACGTCATGAATAACATGTAATTTCGACCAGTCTTACGTGAAGAGTCTAGCATTCTGTAAAATGTGTAGAAAAACAGGGAGAAAAGAAAAAGGCCAATTAAAACGTTTTGGCGTATGCTTTGATAGCTTTCAGTAAATTCAGTCCAGGACTTAACTAATGTGCTTAGGACTCCTGCAGGGTAGTTTTTGGGGCTTAAGGCTGCATCCCAGAAAACAGACGCTTTTTGTGTGTGTGTTGCATTCAGTATGAGAGGTGTGAGGATTTTTTGTTATTTTCAGGATGGTACTTTATCTAAAAAGTGCTGGCAGCTGTAGAAAATTGTTTATTCATACTACAGGTTTGGTTTTATGGTTATTTTAGCAGATGATAATTCTCACAACTCAGGTATATTTTATTTATAATCAGCTTAATTGTAAGTACTTGTGCTTATCCCTGGCAGCTGTGAAAATGACTTTATAATGAAAAAGCAATATTAGTGCTTGAAATTATTTTTTAATAGCTGTATTTTCTATAAAAATACCAGCATTTGAAAGCTGAATATAATTTCTAATGAGCAGTGTTGTTAGAGTAACCTCAGTGTCTGATATCACACTTGCAGCGGGGCACGAATAACATGATTTGACTAAGATTTTTCTTTTTTATCACCCCCTTCTTCTTTAAGATATTTAGGTTCTGCAAATCAAAATGCCACAGAAACTTCAAAAAGAAGCGAAATCCCAGAAAGATGAGATGGACTAAAGCATTCCGTAAAGCAGCTGGCAAAGAACTGACAGTGGTGAGAAGCTGAACTGGTTCACACTTTGCATTGCCACACTAAAATGGCTCTTCCCATGGCAGACAGGCTGGGTTAGATGGCCTAAAGCATTGCCATTTAATGAAATGAGCTCAAGAAAAGAGGGATTGTGGAAGAGAATGTTAGAGTTTCTTGAGAGTGAGCTGTTCATTCAGCTTGATTAAAACTTGGGTCTTCCCACTTGGGGATGGAAGCCAGTGTGTCAGGTGTCTGTGTTGGTAACACGTGGTGGCTCCCAAGTCCAAGGCATTTTTTCCCATCAATAAATCTTCTACTCTCTGTACACACACACTTTGTAGATGTATTTCTGCACAGTCAAATAACCTTGAGTTAACAGGTACCTCAGGAAGTCTCTCTATGTAGACCCCTGAAATGGTTACCTGTGAAGTCTCTTTAAAGCTTACCATGTGTAGGAAAATCTGCACAGATAGGAATGTCTGAAAAACAGCATGAGACCTCAAAAGCAATTTCAAAACAAAATTGCTTCAGTGCTAAAAATATTAAACATTCACGTTTGACGGGACAGTCCTTAAATAATTTAAGAATTACTGTGACTTAATTACCTATTTTTTTACAGAATATTAAAAATCTAGTAAGCATTTTGACACAGTGATTTACTGCCTTCTGTGGATCTTTCTAGGGAAAGAATGGTTTTATTTTTTAATGTGACTCTGAAAAGCCATGATTAATTAGCATCTTCAGTAATTGTTTCTTGCTTTTGAGTTTTGTTGAATTATCTTTTTGAAAATAAATGAATTTAAAATTCCTTTATACATGTCTAAATAGGTGACAATATGTTCCAGTTTTGAGATACATATGTATTTTAAGAATAAAACCAACATTTGAGCTTAGTGCTGTATAACTTGGCTTTACCTCAACAAAAAACAACCTTTGAGCAGGGAGAATTTCTCAGATAAAAATGATATAAGGCTAAGTGTGCCTTGCAAAAAAGAGATCAGGAAACTGTTTTTTGGTCTTCTGCTCATGAGGGTGAGGGGACACGGTTGGGGGATGGCAGCTGTCCCAAATGCCAGAGTCATCAATTGTAATATGTCAAATTATACTGTTTCAATATTCTTAAAATTAAATAGTGGTTGGTTTTTTTTTTTTAACCATTTCAAAATTACAAGCTGCTGAGTAGAACTTATTTGTCCTGCAATAAATGCTTTAGACTCTACAGGTTTTCAATTTTTGCCTTCCACCTGTCTAATCTGCTCTGTATTTCCTCTTCCACATGGGTTTTCTCTGTTCCTTTTGTCTTGCTAAATAGAAAATAGCTGAGGGAGATGTTGTGGTAAATAGTTGTCTTCAGACAAATCACTGTGGCTCCTGACACTTTGAGGTCAAACACTCGATTTCCTTCTCGTATTTATTTCTAATGATTGTTCAACTCTAGGAACTGAGCTTCTGAGAGGGGGGAAAATCCCATAAAATAGGAAGTTACATGACTGAGTGCTACAGTAAGAATGTATTGATCTAAATATGCTTCTGCATATAGTCTGTATTTACCTTTTCTTATTACAGGATAATTCATTTGAATTTGAAAAACGTAGGAACGAACCAGTGAAATACCAGAGAGAGTTGTGGAACAAGACTGGTGAGTCATTATAGGAAAAAACCAAAAGATGAATTTTTTCCTTATCATGAATGTGTTTTCAAAAGACTTCTTAGAGTATTGACAGCTTGTAGTGATTGTGTTTGAAATTATTGAAATCATGCTCAAATTCTTAGCATAGAGGAGGTTTGAGTGGAGTTTCATTTGATGTTTTTTTCAAAAACTGGTTGGAAAATGACAACCAGAAGTCCTTTATTTTGAATTATTGTCTTCAAAACCCCTTATTGATTGTTTTCCCAGCTTTTTAAGAGGCTCCCAGTGTAAGCTTTTTACACTGATGCAGTTGTTTCTCTGTTCATGCTCATTCCACTTCAGTTTGTTTCGTAGAGTCAATTGCTATAAAATGGGAGAACTGCTTATATTGTGAATGAATGCCACAGAGGAGATGGTGGTAACTTGCATCTCTTCTCAAGATGGTGGTAACCATCTCTTGCAGTGATGGTTGACTATAGAAATTATGTGTAGGCATGAAAGTGGAAGCATGAAAAAGTTGTAAAATACATGTAATCCTAGTTGCTACACAGAATATTCCCGTACCCTGCTTTTTGAAGAAGGAATAGCTTCCTCTATATAGTGTAAGAGTTGCTTCTGGTGTTTAGGTATTATGGGAGTGGTAGAGTTGCTTTGCAAAAGCAGCATGGATTTACTGCTACAGGGATTTAAACACACTTAAAACAACTTCTGCTTTATTTCAGTGGATGCAATGAAGAGAGTGGAGGAAATAAAGCAAAAACGCCAAGCCAGATTTATTATGAACAGGTGAGAATTGTTTGTATGATGGGAACCCCTTGCATGTCAGTGTTAGACAACCTTTCCAGAAATGGGATGATGAAGTTTTAAAGAGTAATTTGCTTTTATATATACACAGTCATCCAAGGGATGGGGTAAAATACTTTGGGTGCGCTCTACTCTGCGTTACTGGCTGTCCAAGGAAATGTAGCTTTTGGACACTCTGTGATAACAGCTGTAATGTAGTAGTAGTTTGTTATACAAAGTCTTAAATGAAAACAAATTTGTGGTAGGAGTCGGTACAGTGCTGCATTTTTTGGTGGTTTTGTATCCAGTATTTTCTTGAATGGGTTTGCAAATACCTTTTACCTTTATTTCCTCATAATCATAGTTATTTATAGCCTAGCTCTAGCAAGAGATATCATGCATTAAAATGAAAACATACATCTCCTCTTTGAAGGTAATTAAATCTAATTTTCCCCTTTCCCAGATTAAAGAAGAGCAAAGAGTTGCAGAAGGCAGAAGACATCAAAGAAGTCAAGCAGAATATCCACCTTCTTCGTGCTCCCCATGCAGGTAAGAACTTGCTTTACTGGTTTGCCTACACAGTAGTAGGATGAATGACTCCTTCTGCAGATCAATAATTCTGTACATGTGTCTTAGAATTAATTAGTCTGTTGAATATGGAAAATGGTTCTTGCCACTAAATGGAAGCAATGTCTTTGTTCTTTTTTAGTCCTGCATTCATCCTTTCCCTTATTTTGAGTGTTTTAAATTGCACTCAGTACCTGGTGCTCCATGAACTGTGTATTTGTTAACCAATGCATGTATCTGAGTCTTCCCTTTGAACTGGTTAGTTGGACTCAACAGATGCTACCACTGAATGATACAAAATACAGTAGTTCAACTTTGCTGCTTGAATTGGTCACTTAATTGTGAAAGCAGGTGTTTTTGTACTTCACTGTATATAACAGAACTTACATGAAAATACTGTTCCTTCAGTAAAGTCACATTTTAAAGAAATTATTTACTTTTAAAAATACCTTAATAAAGTAGATTAATGAAGGCAAGTTAAAAACATTGGCTTTTGTTTTATAAAAGTTACTAGTGATTTTGTTTCTTCAGTATTAGATATCAATTAGAAGTCTGTTCTATGTTTTTTCTTAGATTTTTGTCAGGATATATTTAAACCGTGGTTTAATCTGTCCCCTCTTTTTTTTTTGAGGAAAGAAAAAAAGGTCTGAATCCGAAAGAATAAACTCAAGTGTTTATTTCTTTGGCTTTGCTTGTGTTAAATGAATGATGCACAGTAGTGTGTGGTACGTGTATTGGTCAAACAGCAGCTGCCATTCTGGTGCTCTGCAGTTCTGACTGGGCAGAGAGCAGAATCAAATCTAAATCTTGGATTTTTCTTTTTCTTTTTGGTTGTCTTATTGAGAGTTAACATTCTTGCTATCCAACACAGCACTCAGGAGGGCTTAAATCTTCATGTAAAAACTTAATGTGAGAAGGCCATTGATCTGTAATAAATAATGAATTTTTATAGTCCTTTGCACAGTTCTGCCAGATATCGGCAGCTGTGTCAGTTTGTCATAGCAGATGAAAACATAGGTTTGACTGCATTTTAAATTTTGCATATAAACAGCATCATCTTTTCTGCTAAAACAAGTTTTAGGAGGTGAGGGAGGTTAGCAGTAAATACCTTTGAGCTTGATGGGTTTGCTCATAAACAACTCTTCAAGCAATATACTTAGGCTATTTCACCTGGAATAGACACATACATTGTTCAAAGAAAAGCAGTTATTTGGGTTTAGAGAAACATGTTGAATTTATTTGGTGTTTTTTTTTTTTTTGAAGGTACACCAAAACAGCTGGAGGACAAAATGGTGCAGAAGCTGCAAGAGGATGTGCCTATGGAAGAAGACTCTTAAAGTGCTTTTATTTGCTATTTATATCTCCTCAACAGTTAACAATTCCTTACTGCCTCAGCTGACATAATTCAAAAATATGCTTACAGTTGAAAAAAAGTACATTTTAATGAACAGTGGTCATTTACAATTTAAATTATTTTTTAAATGAAAAATAATAGGATGGGTACTAGTTTGGGCAGTACTTAAAATTCTGCAATTTGAGAAGAACCTTGTCAGCAGGATGGAGAATGACGCAATATTGTTTGAGATACCATGTACTCCTTGGAAAGTTACACGTTTTCTGGATAACTTTTCCATGGTAATTTAAATAGTTAAATAATAAATAATAAAAGATGCTGGCCCCGAGCTTTTCTTACTTTACCAGTTGTTCTTTCATAGTGGTAAAAGCATATAAAAATCTATCTTAATGATTCCAAGGTGGAGCAGGATGTAGTATTTTTCATCAGTCCAGTGTGATCCAGACTTATTTTCATTCTTGTCGTGGGGAAAATTTTTCAATTTGAAGAACAGAGTGTTTGTTTTATCTCATTTTTAACTCGGCTACCACGGGATTTCATCGCAGGTGACATCTGGCAAAAGCTGACATTAATGCAGGGCTTAGGTTTGGAGAATACTAATGGTGATATCACCTAGTCTGGAGTTGGCCCTGCCATCATCCTCACCCTCCAAAATTCAAATCTCATGTCTGATCAGGCAGATTGAGATGCTCAATAAATCACAGTTGAGACTGTTTTTATCTGACTCCCAGGACTATTTTGATGTAAAAGGTGCTGCTAAATCACAAGTATTTTGCCTATTGTGGTGGTATTTATTCAGTGTGTCAGCACTGAGATAAACACTTTTAAACTGTCAGCAGTTCATCTGCAACAATGTGATCAAAGAAAGCTTTCAAAGGCATTTATAGTATTTGCTTTCTTGTCATGCTAGTTATCCTCAAAAATAATAATTTGTAATTCTTTTCCAAACTTGGATATGTACTATAGCAATCACTGGAAAACCTCATACCGACCACCAACGTGTGTATGGTGTAGTTCAGAGAAGAATCTTTTTATTTAAACTTACATAAGGGTCATTGGGGGGGAGTGTGTGACATAAACAGGCATTGTACTCAGCTTTTTATCTCCTGATTTATGAGTTATGTTCAGATATTTAGAAAATGATGTGTTTTAGTGAGAATTCTAGTAATAAAAATATAATTCCTTATTTTCATGAAACTAAAATTTTGCTGTCATTTAAAATTTGCTGTTAAGGTGATGGCTGGTAAGCATTTTAAGTGTCTAATATTAGTATTTCCCCTGTAAACTGTAATATAAGTACCAACTGAAAAGCATATGGTAAGCTGGCCAGGAAACACGTATCAGTGGGGTGAAATCACTAAGATGGCACAGTATAAATACAGGGTGTATGTGCTATGTGTACACCAAGGAGTTTGGGCTTGTGGAGGGAGGTATTCACAGCAAGTTAATTTGTAGAGCCTCACATAAATGTACTGGTTAACATTTCAACTCAAGAAATGTGATGTTTTCTGGATGGCCTTTTCTATTATAGTATTTAATGTCCTTAACCCTTGAGGTGGGAGACTTCACCTAAAATTTTATTACCTTAGTTTTTTTATTACTAAATTTTAAAGATAGGATGTTCTGTGAGTGCTTAATTTTAATCTTCTCTAAGAATAGTAAAGTAAATCTGTGCAAAGCAGGAAAAGGTGATGAACCCCATTGAGTGTTAATTAGTATTTATATAAAGAATTTTACTTCATGTGAGTTTAACATTAAATAATTTATATTACATGATTTCTGTAGTTGTTTTGCCCACCTATCTTTAAATGAACCGCAGTAATTAACTGGTTTATGTGCTCTATGAAAGTGTATTTGTAGGATTATTAACCCTTTCCTGTGAAGGTTTGTAAGTGAAATAGTCATTGTGCAGCATCTGAGAAGAGCCTTTTGGGGAGTACACTACAACCATAAATCCTGAACACTGCCAGCCATAGAGTTGCTCAGCCTGTGTGCCTCAGTACTGGTAGAATTGCAAGCAAGGGCTATGGAAGGTAATACTGAGTTACCCTCTGCCAGATGTACCATTTCTCCAGGAAGCAGAGACCTGCAGCCTGCTGTGTGTACCTTGTAGTATGTAGGAGGTAGGTGAGTTTACAAAATTTGTCATGAGTAACATGCTTATGGCACCTCTTCAGAGGGTGCCCTTGTGATTTTTTGTTTTTTTAATGTAATTGCTGTGGTATCCTGTTCTGTCTGTCAACTGGAGCACACACGGTGGGGGTGGAAAAGCTGCAGCTGAGGAACAGGGTGGGGCTGGTGATCATTCTGCACATCTCTGGATTAACCTACTGCATGCAGAGACCTTCCTGGGGAGCTGCTGAGCTGCGCAGGAGTGGTGGTTCTTTCTTTTAGGAGGCTGGCTGTCCAACCACATTTCTAATAGAAATTGCTATTATTCAAGACATTTTGGTAAAGTTCTATTCTCTTTGCTTGCTTAAGATGAAAATTTAGATTTTGCATTTTGTTTCCAAGACTTAGAGAGAAAATGTCCAACTGAGCAGTATCCTGGTGGTCATGGAGAAGAACTGCCAAATATGAGGAAGGAAACACATTCCTCTTCCCGCTTGAACAGCTCTGGATCAGACAGTGACTTGCCAGAGGAGTTTGGTGATGTGTAAACAGGGAGCCCTCACCTGCCTCCTGTGTGTGGGGCTGAGCTGTGCCCAGTCCCTGGGGAGGCAGGACCTGCCGTCATTGCCCCAAGAGCAAGTTGGAGAGATTGTATTTTATGAGCAGCACATTGTTATTCAGGAGAGATCCTGGTTTAGTGTCATACATCCAAATCACCGGTCCTGTCTGTGCCGAGATCTAGTAGGAGCAGAGCACAAGCTGCCTGTGAGAACAGACTTACAAGACAAATGATGATGATGGTGTGTGAATATTTAATCAGAAGAATTATTTATGAATACCTGGTAGTGCTAAATTCCATTATACAGTCTGTCTTCTTGGCATTTACCAGCTCTAACAAACTATTGCCATTTTGTGTTTGTACTTTATGCCATCAGGAGCCTTTCTTGAAAACAAACTCTGATGGGCTCGATCAGAACAAATGTGCTAGTCAAAACCAATTTTTAACAAATGCTTTTTAGTTTCAGTTGCTGTCATCTTTTCTTACAAAACAAAACCAGATGTATAGTTGTTTTTCTTTTCTTTTTTTTTCCCCCAGACTACAAAAGGTGGAAATGTGGATTTTAATAGTGGTTTAGTAAGCATCTTTTTCTCATATTTCCTCTTTTCCATTTTTAATTAATCTCTTAGTGATTTCAAGTTGAAGGCTGGCTTGCCTTTGAGGAGCAGGTTAACCTCAGGCTAACACATTTTGGTGCTCCCTCACTTCCAGCCTCAGTTCCTTGTGCCCAGGGCCCTGAGCAGGGGTTCCAGCCCAGAGTGCCCTCTTTGTCTTCCATTGAGTTTCATCTCTTTTTGGTGTGTGCCTGTCGCTGGGACTGCTCCAAGCCCGGCTGCCCGGGGAAGGTGTGTGGGGAGCTGCTTCTGTCACGCCTGCAAAGCCCGTGGCCCACTGCGAGCGACGCCGTCCCTAGAACCAGCTCTGGTGTGGGTTTTGTGGGACGCTGAGTTGGTGAGGGAGGGAAGGTGGTGTCTGTCTCTGGCTGGGAGCTGTGACAGCCGTGGCTCCGCACGGGCAGCTCGCAGCAGGTCCCTGGCGGGCAGCCCTGAGGGAAAAGCCCTCGCGGCTGCCCCGAAACGGCCCCAGTGCCTCACAGACATGGAGACCTGTCCTTTTCCATCTCTTCGTGCAGAGTAAGGCCTGCAGATACTTTTTTTTTTTTTGCCTCTGGTCAGGGGTTGGGTTTGCAATCCATGCTTCTTGCTTTGGTTGTCTATGATTGAGTTTTTCTGCTCAAAGTTTGATCCTGAGGGAACGACCGACAAAATGGCGGCCGACGGTGGGGCCTTGGTTTTGCTTGTTTGTTTTGCTTTTAAGAAAAAAATGCAAATTCCTTCTTTCAGGCTTCACTTTCAGTCTTTCCTTTATGAGTACTAATACAATGTGGAAAAAATGTAAAATACAGCTTGCTGTATAATCAAATTGTGCTGAGCTGGTGCCCATTTCCATCATAGGGGATTGGGCCTTCCCACAGTTTCAAGATTTTCTTGTCAGAGATTTTCCTGATATGTTCTTACTTCAGAGCGACAGCACGGTGGAGCCCAGCACATGCACAAGATCTGTCTGTGTGCAACACAAAGAAAAGTAAATCAGTTCCATGTGTTGATGTGGTCGTAGGTGTCCATGGCTGGAAAAGCAATAGACAGCTGCTAATAGGTCCAAAGGCTTATATCCCAGGAGGAGATATTTCAACCTCCAGGCTGTTCAATTCCTCAATTACTGTTCTGGCCTCAAAAATTCAATCTCCTTTACCAGCCTAACTTATTTATGGGTTGCATTGAATTGCAACCAGAGAGAGCAGAAAGCCGAAATAAATCAACCACTGATAAAATTGTTTAAGCCTTCTTGTTGGCTCTCTGTCTATTTTTAGATCTCAATTTAAAGAGACCATATGCAGAGAAATTTATTTTGTTTTATTCATGTTGAACAAGCAGCATTGCTTGAGATTGGGTAGGAAAAGAGGGAGGAATAAGGATTTGTGGAGGTAGCTGCCTTGAAAGACATACTGTGCTGATTTTGGGTTGGTTTGTGTGTTATCCTCCTCCCCCTCCCTCCCCTCCTTAGATTTTTCGTATTATATTTACTTTGGTGAAGTCACTCTTCTTTCTTAAACAGCTGTTTCTTCACCTTTAAAAAGTACTAGGATAACATTTTGTCTTACACATATATATGGCAATAAAGGTGTACACTGAATAAGGGTGGATGTCAGCTCTAGCTCTACAAGCTGTGAGATTTATTAGTGGCATTGTTTCAGTGTGGGGAACAGGCTCCTGAATGGAAATAGATGTGTTATTTATAAGGCAACAATATTGTGCATCCACAAATTATCACTGGGAATCAAGGGCAGACAACTCTGCATAATTGAAAAGAAATCTTGTTTGCAGGTATTTGAACTGTTTTTCTGTAGGCTCCACTCGGCACTAAACTTGCAAATTAAGAGAATTGCTTTGTTAATCAACTTGACTGAAGTGATTTCTGAGTGGAGAATTTGAAAGATTTCTTATTACTTGATAAAATGAAGAGCTGCCAGAAATTCTCCCTTGTGTTGAGGTGAGGTTGGTTACAGCATCTCTGTTTACACAAGCTCCAGCAGAAGGAAGTGTTTTCATTCAACCTCACTGCAGAAATTGACGCTGCAGAAATTGACTCTGCAGAACTGCTTGGGGTGAGCAGTGAAATAACCAAACGGTTTTCTCTCACAGGACCATTGCCTGCCATTGCCAGCACTGGGCAAATTGAGATTGCATTTCAAATCCCTGTGTTTTCCAGCTTTCTGTACTCCCTGACACACAGCTTGGTGACAGAGTGGTACAGGCCATACAGGTTTATCTTGATGCATGAAGGTGGCAGACCTGAACCCAGCAGTCTTCAGGCTTGTCTGTGCAGTCAGCTTTTTCTTCTAACAAGCCAAACAAACTCTTGGTGGGTTTGGAAGTCAGAAGGAACCCGCTAGGCTGCTTCCCCCGGCTGCTCCTGCCTCCTCTGTTTGGTTAGTTGTGCTGGGCACAGATGGAAAGTCATTCAAGGTTAATTTGATTAGCTGTACCCAGCTTCTGGGGATCTCTGGGGAAAATCTTTCTTTTGAAATAGAAGATACAGATATCATAATGTGATCCTAATTCGTGGGTGATATTTAGAAAGAAACAGTATTTAACCTAGAGCTAGGAATACATTTAGAATGTTCTATTCACAAAGCATGCTTTAATCCAGATTTCTTTAGGGCATGGCCTTGCTACTGCTTGGGATGCCTCATATAGATTATCCCCAGGATATCTGGGGAATACTGTGATGTTACATTTAAAACACTTGTGTTTTTTCTCCATGGATGTCTGCTTCCATGTCTGGTATTGACTTGGGAGGAGATTGTGTGCCAGATTTTGTCACTGAAGCTATCAAAAAGCTCTGATACAAAAGTGACAGGAAGCATTCTTCACTTTTCACAGCTGCTGTAGATTCAATTGTTTTGAAGAGGAAGGAGATGGCTTTCTGAAAATTGCTTTTACTGACTCCTGAAGGATTTCTACAGAAGATATTCAGAATTCAGGTTCTGCTTAAAAACATCCAACTGTGAACACAGGAGGCATTCTTAGGTCAAACTGCAGGTGCTGGAGTAGGGTAAAGACCTGTAGTTCTCTATTAACAAATGTATTCACTTCCTGTGTTGTTAGAAAAAGGAATTAACAGTATTACAAGCTGTTCTAGTGGTCATTATGTTCTGCACACAGTTCAATTTATTTTCTTATTGTATCATATGTAATGATATACATGAACCTGGTCAGATAAGGAACCAGATATTCTCCCAGTTTTCTAAGGAACTTCAGCTAACTTTTGTTAAACTACTTCTGCCAGGCTGTGTAGGTTTTTTGACAGTCAATTAAATCTGCTTCATTAAGTGAGCTTCATCTGTTTGTCCAAAATCTGTTAATAGTTTTTCACTTTTCATGACAATCCTGTTAATTCCAGTTCCAGAAATGTTTAAGGCCTTTAGACTGAAAATAGAGGAACCTTTGTGCTGGTTTGTATCTAAAGTCCATTTAAGCTCGTACTACCTGTGATGGTGAGTATAGCAGAGCCTTTCAGAGAAGGATCACAAAGCATCATCTGAGTGTCCTTCTCCATGGTTTATCTTTCTAAATTCAAACAGTCAGTAATTTAGGGATTTCTCTGGAAATTTCTGGTAAACCAGTCTTCTATGGCTGTATCAACTCTAATGCTGAACCCCTCTATATTTTCATTTCTTGATGATCCAGTGATTGACACTTCTGTTTAATTGGTTATTGTAAGGAAGAACTTCTTTGTGATTTGGATTTGATACTGTTGGGTTTTCCGTAGTTCTGGTTTTGCAGGAAGCTGAATTACTAATTCTCTTTGCAGTGTGGTGAACCTCTAGTTACCTATTTTCTAAACTGAAGAGTCCTGATCTGTTACCCTGTTCTGTAGGAAGGCCTCTGAGCATCTCTGTTGCTCCATCTTATGTCTGTTCTTCTTGTCTGGTTTGTGGGATGAAATGATGACAAATTCCTGCATTATTCAGCATATGGATGGATGTACCCTTTATGTCTGCACTGTTTCTCCTTTGTTCTTTGTTTCTTGTGTAACTGTGTTTTTCAATACCCCTAGCTTTTTCTTGCATATTTTGAGAGAAAATAACCTTCACTGCTCACATTTATTTAGATTTAGAATTCGCTGGTTCATTCACTATGTCTTCTCTTTCTAAATCCTTAGTGAACAGACAAGTCCATGACTACCTGAATGCATCATGATCAGGACTGTACTTTTAAGAGAAGGGAGATAGACAGCTTTATAAAAAAGATAAACACATAAAAAAAATCTGCAAAGGAATTAAAATTCTGTCAAAACTGATCTCAACAGACGGGCATCAGCTGCTCTTAGCAAGCAGAGAAAATCACTTTGAATGTTCTTTGTTCTTGAGAACTGTGACTTGGAAGTGAGTGGTGCCATTGTCTTAAATGTTTAAACATAGTTGGTTGTAGATGCAGGGAAGTGTTCGCTGCTATGGAGTTTTATGAATCATTTACCTTTGTAGGAGTACATTCTGACATCCTAAATGCAATATGCCATTTCCCTTCCCACACATTACATGCAGTAGCTAAGTGGTGAGTAGACAGCTACAAGTCAGCAGACCCGAGTTTTATTCCTGGCTCTGTTTCCCTTGGTAATTTTACTCCAGTTGCTCAGCTTTTCTGAGTCCTCTCTAAAATGGTCTCCCTGATCACAAGGAATACATTCTGTCTCTTCCAACTTTCCCATGCACAGTAAGACACTGAAGGGAGACTTACTGCAGCAATTCGTTTAATCTTAGAACTCTACAGGACATTTTTTATGCCATTTTAATCTTGCTTTCCCAGCTCTGAAACAAACAGAGTTCCTTTCAAACACAGTCCCTTTCATTCATCCTTTCCATCACTTTTTTTGGGTAGGTTTTTGTCACTGACTAAGGCTTCTAAGGCCAGGTTCAGTCATGAGACAGTTTTCTGGTAGCTCTGGAAGTCAGAGGGAATTGTTCATGTGTGTGCCCAATGGAAACCAGTATGATACCAGTGTGACTCAGTGCCACTCAGTAATGATGGACTCAGTTGGTCTGACCCCAAACACCTGACTGGGAGTAAAGCAGCTCCTATGCAAATAAGAAGTTGACTGTTGTTTTACCAGGTGATTTCCAAGGATGTTGGACATCTTGCTTAGTTCTGCTTCTTCTGCTGCAGCTAAATAGCAGGTAATTATTCAGTTCTTAAATCTAGTAACGCTTTGCAGCTGTGATTTTTCCCCAAAGCCATGTTTCAGAAACTCTCTCTGCTTATGTAATTTGGAAATCCTAACAGAGCAGTGTAAGTCTAGTAAGCAACCAAATTTAGCACTGAAAACTTGATATTTATTATCACTAGGGACACAGGACAAAAGAGCTGAAATGTTCCCAAGCTACTCACTGAAGATATAGCACACATATTTTGTGATTCCAAGCTTGCAGATTTTATGATTTGTAGGATGAAACATAAACTAGTATTTTAAAATGTAAATGAAAACTTTTTTCCTTTGCCCTCAAGCTTATGAAGAATGCATCTCAGCCTGAAAGAAGTGATGTCTTATTCAGTCTGCAGACAAGCAAAACAGATAGATAAAAGGTAAGAATTCTTTCACTATTCTAAACCCATTTTTAATTCTGAAACTTGAGTTAATCAAAATCAAAACTGTCGACTCTTCACCTTGTTGATCACCGTAGCATTTGATTTCATCTCGCTGTTGAAAAATCACTCTTACTACCTGACAACCCTGAAGGTTTTTAAGATGAGTTTATTGTTTGGTCAAAACAAGTTTTTGCATATTGAAAATTCAGAGAAAGGAAAATTCAGCATTCAAATAAAAAATATATGGGTTGCAGTACTGTTGCATGTATTTTCATAGATAATTCTTAAAATTCCTCATTTTCTCATTTGTTTTAAAGAAAGAAATTAATTGGTTACAGTTAATTGGTTAACACTATTAATTGGTGTCAGAACACAGTGAAAAATTATGAGGGAGATTAAAACCTTTGGTTGAAATCAGATTGGTATGACCTGTGTTTTAGAAACTTTATTTGCTTGAGCCATTGCAGCCTGAAAGAAACAAGTATCTTTCTTGAAAACTTGATGATGAGATCCCAGATAATCAGTAACCTAGGGCATACTCCTCCGGATGGAGAAAATGCAGTCAGAAAAGCTTTCCTTGGATGATAAAAACTTGAAATGCGTCTCAACATCCAGTCATTAGCATTCAAAGCCCTATCCAGTCCCAGAAATGTCTTTTTGCTCTTTTCCCCTCAGCGCTGTATTTATTAGGAGGTAAGAATGTGATACAGAAGCCAGAACCTGAAGGTGTTTAGTGTGCTGTGATTCAGCTGCCTGGCAAAAGATCTTAGTTTGGCAGTCCCCAGACTGATCTTGTGAAGTATTCCTCAGGGAGGAGATTGCTTTCCAGAACTGTCCTCCTTTGGTGGGACCATCTGTCTCTATATAGTCATTTGGGCAAAAATAGAAATTACAAACAGAAAATGGCTCTGTTGCCAGATTAGCTGCAGAATTCACACTGATGCTTTACTCACTCAGGAGGATTTAGTGCCAGGGTTCTTTGCTGGGGATAAAACACTGGATCATATTTTCCCTTCCTGCCGGTGTTGGCTTAAAAACTAAATCCTGCTCATTTTACTTTCAGAAGTAGTCCCAAAGGATTTTGGTAGGATTAATTGCATGTGAAAAGCAGGAAGGATTTGGCATTCTGTGTACATTGAAAATTAAACAGAGGTAAACATTATCAAAAGTTTTAACTTACTGATGTTATTTCAGCTTGTTTTATGATCTGAATCCTTTCGGCTGAATACTTAAAGATGCTCATGGAGATTCAGAAAAGTCACATCTCTGAAAGGAAAAGGGAAAAAATCTCTGTGTGTAGGTCCTCAACTCATCAAAAGTTTGAAATAGCTACTCAATCCTTCTCCCTTCCTGAAGTTAGGCACAGATGTAGGTGCATTGTTGAATTTAACTTAACAGTTGGACTTAACAAAGAACTCTATTCTTTTTTTTAAAATCACATGCACATTTTTTTTTCCTGTAGTTTTTCCTCTATAATATTCTAAGGCTTCTGCTGGGGAGAAGGTGCAAAACACCTTTATGATACATTGGGAATAATGCCCTGAAAAACTTCTGGTCTATGGATTTAGAGTTTGCAGAACAAATTTTAGTTCTGTGGATAGTGTGGGTGGATGTAGGGATGAAGAGCTCCAGAAAGCAAAAGTCAATACCTGATAAACTTGGAAAATTACAGCACCAACTGTCCTAGAGTTTTTGTGATGGGGGAGTGGAAGAAATTCTGTCAAAACAGACCTAAATAATTTTTTTAACCCTCTAATCTTTTGTAATCTGTTCTGTCTGGGTCTTCAGTGAGATTATTTCACCTGCCTCAGTCTTTGACCTTTTTGATGTTACCCCAATTTGTAGTTAAGGGTTGATTTTTTGAATGCTGTGTGGAATCTGTTTCAATTGCTTGCTCTCATGCAGTTTTAACTGAGTTTACAGTACTCTAGAAGGGTCTTTTGGGGAGGATTGTCTTTCCCAGGGAGGGAATGGAGGGAGTTGCGTATCCAGGTACCCTGGGAGCACAGAGCACACGCGGGCAGGGAGAGCAGTTAAGAGAAAAATCCTTCAGAGTGCAAGGCCCTAAAGTACCTTAGGGATACCATCAGTTTTCAGAAACTAATTTCAAGATCCAGAGGATCAGCAGTAATCTTGGATGGAGCCAGTGGGCCTGTGTGAAGCAGTGGGGAAGAAATGCTGTTTGATACCTTTAGCTGCAGGGTTTCTGTGTAATGGGGATTCCTTGTTGCTGTTATTTTTCTGTCTTAAAACTAAAGCTAAATATTTCACAAGGATAACATCCAGTCTGTCTTGAATCTGTTGTGCCTTGGGCTAGAAAGAAGCAAACTGGATCTGAGGCCGTCCCTCATTCGAGGGAGACTTTGTCTGCAACAGCTTTTGTGCAAGTTGTGTAACAGCTTGAGCAACAGCTTTCAATAAATAAGTTTCCCTTGTACTTTCTGCTGCCCTGCAGCTGTTTGCTCCATCCATCACCACTGTCCTTCATAGTTTCCCCAGCAGGTCCCTCTATACCTGGCCTCTGTCTCCTTGCATGGTGGAGTCTGATCCTTTCTTAGCCTGTAGGTGCTGTTGTGATAAATACTCTTGAGAAAGAGTAACATAGGATCAATATTTCAGCTGCATTTTGAAAGCTCCATATAAAATGAGTTGAAGTGAAATCCAAGTCCGTGGTTCTTGACCTGAATTTTTTGTTCCAAGGAAACAGATTAACTTTGTGAATAAACTCAAAAATGACCTAAATTGGCATGATGTTGCTTTCCTTTGGGACAAGGACACAGTGCTCTACTTGTCTGTATCTCTGCATTTGGTGTATTTTTCAGTTACCTCACGTATAGCCCAGAAGTTTTTATGGGAGCATAGGTAATAAATCCCATGTGCTAAAAAAATTTCTTGCTGCTGTTGCATGATCTGGGTGATTCAGTGCCACTCTCAGATGGTGACAGACAGCAGAGCAAACACCAGAACTGGATGTGAAATAATCACTGTGGTGCTCTTTGCCTCCAATTCCAGGTAGAGAGGAGACCTGATAAATGGTTTAAGTGCTGAAATATGTAATGCATTTTTAGTGTTTTGTATGGGAATCCCTCACACTGTGTTTAGGTACTTGTCCATCATGTGGTGTACTGGATGGTTATCAAAAATTCAAGAACCAAAGGCATAATTTCATGTAGGTTGATATGAAAGAATATCACATACACAATAACACATACAGTGTTTGTGATATGCTGGTATTTTAAACACTTTTGAGTTAACAAACTCGTAAATAAGAGAAGAAATCTTGATACTGTCTTTCAAATCAATTTTTGAGCTTTTCTTTTGAGTTATCCTGATTTGATCTCAGAAGTTCCCTAGTCTTTTGTTCAGCCTGTCTTCTCTGGGTATTGATAGTGATAGACGATCCAATTACTTCATCTTTTCATGCATGCTTTCACTTTTAGCAAAGCAGCAAGGTGCAAAATCAGAGCGTGTTTAAGACAGTTTTAGTCCTCATTTTTAGCTCTACAAGAAACAGCTGATGGCATGTGAAGCATAACTACTTGAATGAAATGTACCTACTACATCTTTTAATTCTCAGTGCTTGGTATGTTGTGTGCAGAGCTATTTGCTGATTAATATTGCTTTGCAGCATCATTAGCAGGGAAATGGGAAATGTGAAGTAGTCAAACAGGAAGTGCAACATTCTGGAGGAGTAAGCCTGTTACTTTTGTCCTTCAACAAACTACACCCACTCCCCACTCTACGAGGATACATTTAATTTATTTTTTCAGCTATGCCTTATTGGTTCCACAGTTGTAATGTTTTCCATCGGGTTTGTTACCAAATCTACAGTGCTCTGATCTTGTGGCATCACATTTAGATTTTGAACTGCGTCATTGCCTTGCCATCTGTTAAAGCCCTATGTCTGCTGAGCGCTATCCTGAGAGAGCTGCCAGTTACTGGCCAAGTCAGAGAAGGTGACAGATTTTTAATTATGCAGACAGGATGGGAGTGGTGGGGGACTGAACAGTGAGTGGTGATGCTCGGGCAGTGGTTGTGTCTCTCAAGCAGCCTGCTAAGGGCACTGCAGTCCTGCCAGGAGCGGCTGATGTTGTGCACAGGGAACGGCTCTTTGGGGATGAGCTGAGGGAAGTGGACCTGAGGGGAAGCTGTGATTGATGGATGCCTGGTGGGTCAGAAGTCCCAACGTGTGCTGGACCTATAGCTTCTTGGTTTGATATAAGTAACTGCTTCCTGTATTTCCCATTGATTGATATTCAGAATAAGCCACTTAGGAACTGATGATGAAGAGATTAGGTGTGCACAACCCCTGCCTCTTAGACACACACAATCTTCAGACCATTTTGCACCAGCAGGTTGCTGGGTGCTCCCTTGGCCAGTCTCCACATGTGGATCTCCATTTCATCCAAGGAGACAGGAGGGAAGAACCCCAGCAGCTCAAAGCAGGTCTGCTGTTTGGTCGGGTCAAAAATCCCCCAAGCTCTAATGGGAACTTGATCTGCTTTATTCTTTCCATGCCTTGAAGAGTGTACTTGGAAGGAAAAAGGGATTAGAAACTTCTATAACAGCACTAAAGAACAGAGCCTTGCAGGGATTGTGGCTGCATAATTAAAGGCCAGTCTGGAGATGGACTGTGAGGGTTTATTGTTCCCTTAGAATTACTGTGAGCAGACAGGGTATAGAATGAATTTATTTAGGATATATGAAGGAGGGGATGCTATCTCTAGGCAACAAGGCTGCCTGCAAGTTGTCACAGTGAGTCTGGGTCCTCTGAGAATGCTGCTAACGCTGCAGGACTCGAGGACTGGGACAAGACCAGAGGCTGCATGTTGCAGGAATGTGATACATCCCCACCACCATGCATGGAGGGCTGGGGAAGAGGGATTGTTCCGATTCTGCCTTTTGGTGCATGACTGTGACTCAGCTGGGGACATTACAGCAAGAGATCAGATTTATGGGCTGCAGCCTTTCACAAGTCCTAAGCTCTCCTGGCTAATGTTTTCAATTTCAGTACTGGCTCCCCTTACTGGAGTGCTTTTAATCAGGGGTTTATTTTGCTAAAGAACTTGAATTTTTACCTGACATAATGGAAAGAAATAGCAAGAAAGCCTGAGTTTTTGTTTTCTTTTCATCTCAGTTCTGCCATTCTGCCACCTCTGGTACTGAATGAAGCTGTAAATCAACTTGCTTCACTGCCTGGGCTGTGGGATGGCTGCAGGTGCTCTCTGCCTACCTGGGAGGAGGGAGAAGCCTGGTTTCTCACACACTGAGCCAGCTGCTGGAGGTGTGGGGGTAGGAGGGCCCCAAAGCCGGGCATTTCTGCATTGTGGGACTTGCTGTGCCACGTTGTGGGACTTGCTGTGCACCCAATGCAAAAGGTTCAACCCCAGAGGTTTTTGCCAAGAGTGCTCTTGACTTGCTGATTAATGAATTAACTGGTTAAAATAAGGGAAATAGAAGGTAAGTTGCTGACTTGATTTCCCTTCTGTTGTGTGCCTCATTAGACTGCACCAATCCACGTTACAACTTCTGAGATTTTCTCCTCTGTTGATGTAAATATAGTGAATGAAATAAAATCCTGATGGAAATTTAATTTGCTGAGTCATCAGATCTCTCACCTTGCTTGATTATAGCCTTGTGATCAGAGCCAGGCTTAATGTGCTTTGAATTCCTGGATCATTACTGACTTCTTTAGCATGGAGCTGAGGGCATCTTCACAATGTTGCAGAGGAATTTACTTTCTAATTCTCAGAGAAAGAACTGTTCCTGATCCTGTTCCTGATGCAAGGGTAGCTTAGTTTAGAAAGTTCAATGAAATTAGGGGGAGCTGATTGTTCTGAAGCTTTTTTTTTTGTTTGCTTGTTTGGTTTTGATACAGGACCAATATATTTTCAGCATTGGATCAGTTGGAAAGGTATTGCAAATGCAAGATTCTGAGTCAGCAAAGAGCTTGTCCAGGTTAGGAATTGGAATGAATGGTACAAATTGTTTTGACAAAAACAAATGAATCTATTAATGTACCTGTTTAAGCTAATGAATTTTTTCATAAGTATTCATGCCATGTCCTGGTTTCACTCTAGCAAAAACCTTTGCTGTTGAAGAAAAAAAATAGAGGAGAATTTGAACAATTTAGGTGAAATAAGGACAGGAAAGGAGAATTTAATGATGTCTTGAAATGGTAATTCTAATGAATTGTGACTTGTAGACAAAATAAATGGTGCAGTTCTACAAATAGGGAGGCAAATTTTATGGGATAATATGCCAGATATCATTGACAGTTTTGTCTGTACTTTCAGCTGTGTTGCTAATGTGAATAAGTTTTAAATGAGCTGTCTTCAGGAGGTTTCTCTTCTACAGTGGCCTGTGCAAGGTGATACTTGGGCTTAGACATTTGCATCTTCATAACCTTCTCCATGTGGGCTCCGGTGGTCAATAAATCCAATTATCTCTGCAGTTCCCCAGGCCAATACTGGAGTGCTGTGTGCAAAGCAGAAAATGGTTCTTGTTAGTTAATTTGCTGCCTAAAACGTGTAACAAACGTAATGGGGTTGTTTGAACATATTACTGTTACAGTTCCCTCTGTACAAAAGATCAACATATGGTGAAGGCTTTCTTTGCCAGGAATATCTGATTTAAAAACTGATGAAAAATATTGAATCCCATCTCTAGATTTATCCAGTATTAATATTGCTGGCTCAGCATACTCCTCCAGACTATGCACAAACTACAGAAAGTGGTTTTCCCCTGGAAGACCAGATGCCTCTGTGCATCAGGTGTGTGTGTAGCTACTGGGCTGGCCTTGCCTCCCAGGACATCCCAGTGTGGGGTTGTTCTTACCTGTCCTCCTGCCATGGTCCCTGCTAGGCTGGCTCAGTACGAGCTCTTCAGGAGGTAAAATGCTGAAGTGCAAAGGTTGCTACTGGGACAGGCAAACAAAGCAAGTGTGGAGAGAGGGCACTGATGGATGGTGCTGGTGGATGGGGAGAAGTGATGCATTTCTTCTGGCTGACACAGCAGGGCCAGCTGAGATAGAAGTCATGAACACTGAACACTGCTTGGGATCATCTGTATCCCCACAACAGTGACAGAAAGAAGACCATGAAGTCTTTATGATTAAGAGATGCTTACCAGAGGAAAAAACCCCCAGTTTTTATGTAATTGTAACGATATTTAGTTGAGGGAAATAACAACCTTTAAAAGAAGTTGTGAACACATTTCTAGTGCTAAGCCAGAATTAAATTCTTGTTTTTTTGTTTGTTTTTTTTTTTTTTTTTTAGCAACAACTTTTAAATTTGTTGAACAGCCAAAAGCCATTTTGGAGATAATGCAAGGAAATAAACCTTCTGCAATAAGTAAGTCAGAGGTTATAAAACATCAGCATTCTAGTGACTGCAAAGATACCATTACTATTGAATCATTTCACAGGGTCATGAAGGAGGTATTTTAAAAATAAGGTTCTGAACCTATGCTCTCTCACTGCTTACAATTAGAATTTTAAATCTGAAATATTTAATACACAGTTGTAGGGATAATGAGTCTTCTTGTTCTCATGAAGGTCCTTATTTGGAAAAATGAGAGTGGATAGTAAGTGTGAGTAGGTATCTAGACAGCAGGGTCAGTAATAAGAGCAACAACTGCCTTCTGGTAATGACTGGGAGCTATGTTGCAGAAGGAGAAATTAAACAGAGAAACAATGGCTTCTAATTACACAGCTAAAAAAAGCCCTGGCTGCTTGTTTACAATACACAGCTGAAAGTATATTGCAGTGAGGGCAGGAGGAGAGACAACCAGTCCTCTGATAAATGGGAACTGGGAAGAGGTAAAACAGAAATACCACTCATATTGATATTTTGCTTTAGTGGTGCCTAGTTTCACATGCTCTGTAAAATCTTCCATCGACCCCAGGAATTCTGCCCATGGAAGGAGTGATCTCACCTGCCAAGGAGGCAAGGAGCTGGAGAAAAAAGCAATTTCTCCTGTGTCTTGAAAGAGGATATTCATGTAACCTAATGGTAAATATGGAACATGTGAGTTAGCAGTCTTTGGGAGCTTGATCCTGCTGGCCAGAACTGTCCAGTGTTATCCTCTCATGACTATACTGTGATCTGCCCACCTTAAGGTGAGGCCTAGCAAAGCTCCTTCAGTTTTAATATTGCTGCAGCTGCAAAGCAGGTCTAAAAGTCTTGACACCATTTCTCTGAGTTCTGAGAGTGGAAAAATAACACTTTCAGCTTTTAACATTACATTTCTAAGGATTAGGGAGTAGACTGTATCATTAATATTCGGAAAAGGTACTGACTTGTGTCAAGTTGTCAATTACAAACATATCAGCCAAAATCAGCAGCAGGGAAAACCTTGATAAAAATAATAGGAAGTGGTTTATCAAAGAAAGGTGCAATTTCATTAGAAACACATTTTGGTTGACTGGTGATTTTGATTAAAGAGATAGTGTGATTGCTGGTGGACCTTGTCTAGGACAGAGCAATCATACTCATTTATCTTGCCTTACAAAAAGATGCTGATAATCTTGTTGAAGGGAAGAGTGACATTAAAAGCATGAGCAGAACAACACAAAAGGAGAGGAATGAGGATTCCCATGGAGAGGAGGTTGAAAGTGGTGGAAACTGCAGCTCTCTGGGAGTTTTCACATACAGTTTTATTCTCATGTATAGCTGAAATACAATTTTAAAGTGAATTCAATTGCAGAGCAATCAGAACTTAGTGTTGTGATACATTCAGGAAGATGTTTGCATCTTTTGTGCAGTGATGCAGCTGTGCTGAGGCAAATATATACTTCATCACATGATTTTGTTTTGCATTTTCCTTGGTTAAAGTTAAGATACTTTATAGTAGAATTCATTTTCTGATTTGCAAATCTTGTTAGAACAAGGGGATAAATGTCAGCAGTAGCAAAGAATGAAAAGGTTGGCCTTGATGCCCAGAGACAGCCTCTTGTCTGCACTCAACTTGTTTGTGACACAAAAAGTCAGACAGGTAAAACCTCCTGTGAGGCACTTACATCTCACTTCACAAATCAATTCCCAGATATCCCCAGAGGGTTTGCACTCTAGTCCTGCTCAGACACCCTGACAGGAGTGAAAAAGTGCATTAGACTTAATTCCACTGTCTCCAGTCAATGCTGATAGACTCATACCATTGCATGGGTCTCACGCAGACTCTTCTGCAAGATGCATGTTCCCCATATTTCCCTGTTTTTCAGGTTCTCAGCAGTTATTAGAACAAGTGGCTTATGGATTAGAGTGTCTGTCAGCAGCCCTTTGATGAATCACATGCCTGGTGTTATTGTTAGCACAACATGTTTGGTGGTGTCACTTGCAAGGATTAACTGGTGTAAACTGGATCTGAAACAAAGGGAACCGTAGTAATTGCAACTAAAAAAGATGTGTCCCACAGTCTCTGCTATCTGTTAATTGGTTCATAATACATGCTATTAGCAGATAGCAATTTGGAGAAAAAATAACTTGTTTTTCAAGTGAGTGAAAATAGGTGCCTCTGTTTTGAAAATGACTTCTGGTGTTTCCCACGTTCCCATGTTATCCACCCCACTGGCAATCGTTCTGTTATTGCACTTTGTTATTGTATCTTAGCCCAACTTGCATGTCTGGTATCTCAGCTGACACCAGCAAATTCTTCTCAGCCAGCAATGTAATAAGAGAGCCAAGGGTCCTGATCTGGAAAATCTTGTTCCCAAATGTGTGCACTACTTTTACAGGGCATGCAGCTCTCGTTCCCCTTTGGAGTGTTCCCTACTATGATGGAACACTCAGCACTTCTGATTTGTTCAGTCTTCTGTCTTCTCTTTCCTTCCTTTCCTCAGCACAATCTTGGTTTTCCTCCCCAACAAAATTAAAAATCCCTCTCTTCTGTGTGCTTTGCAGTTGGATTTTTCCATTCCTAGAATATTTCCTTCTTCTATTTGAAAGCTTGGTGTGTTTGTTTCTGGCTGCCATGATTAGAGTGGGAATTGTTCAGTCTTGGACGGATTCTTGCAAATCTTGTCGTGTGCAGATGATGAACTCAGGCACAGAGACAAGCGACAAGGTTGCAGAGGATTCATTGGCAGAACTGGGAACTGAGTTGTGTTTTAGTCACAAGGCCATATTGCTCACTGCATCAAGGAAGAAATTCTCAATTTTCATAGTAACTCTTAAAAAAATATCTTAAGTCCTCAGACAGGATAAATAAGATTTGAATAGAAACCATTCATGATCCTCTACAGCATCTCTAAACCTATGGTTAGTGTGAAATTGCTACATTTACTAAAATAATTAGAGTAAATTATTGCTCGAAGTGTAGCCTTCAAAGGCCTACCTATATATAAACTTGCTGTGTTTCATATGGTTGAAACTTCTTTGTTCAATAGTCTCATTTTCAGTTTAGTATCAGCGTATTCTTAACCAACTTCTAAAATCAAATTGCATCTGAGTTAAACTCAACTCCTTATAACGTTGCAAACAGAAATAATTCGCTTGGTACAAAATAATTACACTTTCTTTAGAATAATATGACTCATTGTGTGGACAAGGCATCAACCTGAATAATAGTCATATTTAGGCTCAGAGATGGTTACTGGCAAACAGCACATGCAAAATACCACTTTGTGCCAGGGCAAACCAGATTTTCATCAATAGCTACAAAAATGGTTGTTCTCAAGAGGGCATTTGGATTTGCTTTCCAGTCAGTGGATGCCGTCAGCATTCAACTGAAAAGTCTGGATTTAAAATCTGGTGTTTAGAGGACCCAAAGGAAAGCATAAACATAGACTGAGGAGGATTCCACTGGTTTGGCTGGATACTGCAGCAGTTGCTTTGTGCTGGGATTTGTGGGATTCCTGTATTTCAAGTACTGAGGCACAGAAGTGTTATGAATAATTGCGGCATATGAGAGCCCAGAGTGGCAGGACAGGATTCTGGCAGTGCCTTATGTATTTTCTGTCTTCTTAGAGCCGTAGACACAAGCAAGCTGTCTTTTATTTCATCTCAGTTTTCTGAGTTACTCTGATTTGCTTCTGGTATTTGCATATCAGCTGGTGTCTGACTGCCTGTTGCATTCTGATATGGAGAAGAAACTGTGATTCAGTTTACCAAAAGTGTAATTTCACAGACCAGCTGCTTACGGCTGTCCCTGCCCACATCCAGATTCAACAGGCACATGTGAGGTAGCAGATCTGCATATCAGCAAAATTCCAAAAGTTCCAGACTTCAGTGTGGATTTTCCTGCACTTGGGAGATTGTAGAATTGACTTCCAGCTCTGCCTTAGAGTAGTGTAGATTTTAGGATCATTATTCCTGTAAATACTGAGCTTAACTAAGTCCACACTGTCCATATTCACTAGTGAATAAGAGGAAATGAACATCCTTTGCTGCCGTATAGCTTTGTGCTCATTACTTTGCTGGATTTTACTAACTGTGGTGTAGTTTGTGCATCCCTGTTGTATTCCTTGGAGAGGCTGCTCAGCAAAGTTCACTGTGCCCAAGCACATTGCAGGAAGCTTCTCCCTCTCCTTACCTACATTTCTAACAACCTGCAGATGAGTGTCCATACTGCCCTTTCCTCTGATGCCTTAATTTCCTTTTCTCTTCTTGGTTTCATTTCCTTGTAATATCTACTCATTCCAGGCATGTCCCTCACCCTATTCAGTCAACTTGGCCATATTTGCTCCTTTCAGCATTATGCTGATTTCACTTATTAGCTGACTTACTACAACAGTCCTCTTCTCCCCTCTCTTTTTAGTGTAAACCATGCTGGTATTGAAGTAGGTGGGATTGTCATAATATGAGTATTGCTTAGGCAAGGATCATCTCTCAAATGAACTGGGATTTGTAATTACGTCAGTTATACTTTCAGTATCTCTGTGCTCTCTCTCTCTCTCTCTTTATATATATATATATATATTTGAAATTAGCTTTTTTCCCAAGTTAAAATATGTTTATAGCTGTGAAAGCTCCAGAGTGCCAACTGAAGCAGCCTTGCTCTTATGATTAGGTGAGGATTAAAGCCTGGTGTCTTCACTGTTCTCAGGCCCATTTGAACAAACATCTGACTTCTGGTCGAGTCCTGATGACTTCACTGAGACCTCATGTGTGTTCAGAGGACAGTTAATGGATCAGGAAATAGTTTTAAATCAGCCACAAAATTCCGTGTAGTATTGCCTTTTATTTCCAGATACTTTGCATGTTTTCCAGTTTTGTGACTCTTTCATAATTTACAATATCCTTTTTTTTTTTACTTGAAAAGTTGTTTGTAGTGATGGGGGAGAGTATCTCTGAAAATAACTAAATATGTCATATTAGTTATTTAGGAAAAGATAAAATAACCTTTATAAAAATACTTGTGATTGCACAAAATTCCCAAGTGAAAATGTGGAGAATTTGTTTTTCTCTTCAATCTTTGAGATCCTTATTGAGTTACAGCAACACTGGAGTAAAAAATAACTTGATTATGAGTTAGATATGTGGGTCTCGTTATCATCAAGATTTAATGACTGGCTTCTCAAGTCCTATATAACATGTTCATTGAAGTGTTTATCTGGTTTATGGTACAAGTTTTGTGTGGTGCACAGCTGGATCCTGCCTGTGTGCCTGTGAAGTCAAAGGATGGTGCCCTAAACAAAAGACTTCCAGCAACTGGCTGGTATGTAATTGGCTTAAATTACAGAGTCAGTAAGGAGAATACAACAGCTGTAACTGAAGCATTTTTTAATCTGCCTCCTTGATTTTGCTTAAGAAAATGATATCAGGTATATCTACACAGAACAAGAGATCAGCTCATTGTATTCTCTTTGAAAGCTGGTCTTAAATTTGCAATCCCATTCTTGGCATGACTTATTATATACTTAATGCTGTAGGGCACTGCAGAATCTTGGCAACAGGCCATATGTTTTTTTTTTTAATGAGCACTTTTTTCATCCTACGTTCTGGAGGAAAACAATATTATCTGGGTGCTTACATTTGGTGTGTTTGGCTAAGAGCCATGGGGGGATTGGGGAGGTAATGGGATGGACAGAACTTGAAAATAGGAAAAACAAAAGAAATAAACAGAGGACTAGGGAGGCTTTGAACAGAATTGTGGTGTTGTCAGTAGTGAGTAGACTGAATTAGGGACAGGACCATTTGTCTCTATGCCCTAAAGTTTTCAGCAACTGTTGAGCAACTCTTGGGATCTCTTCCTGGTGTGCTGCCTTGCTCTGGGTGCTCAGTGCTGGTGGGAAGTCATCTTCTCTTTGCCTGTGGGTAAAATGGAAATGAAGTACTCATCTTGCTCTCAAGGAGATGAAAGTCTTTCTTTTCTTTCCTTTTCTTTTTTTTAGGCATGTCAGGACGCCTCAATCAAAACTGGCCTTACCGTGAGGAAAGAGTCTCGTTAACTGTGTGACATTGCTGTGTGAACACTGGCTGTTGTGTTCCTCTCTCTCAGGTCCTCCTTGTTTTGGGAGTTGTCTGTTGTGAGGAGGAAAAAGGAGAAAGGGGAGGCCCTCAAAGTCTTTGGTGAGACAAACAGAGCAGACCAAGGTGCTCTGCAGCTCGCCTGGCTCCACAGGGACTGTGGAGAGTGTGGGCCACAGGTAATGCCACATCTCTGGTGTATCTGTAGCAGCTGCACTGAGGTTGTGCATCTCTGTGCTTAAGTAACAATGCAGAGGTCCTCAGAGATGTGTACAAAAAAAATCCTAATTTGCAATTCCACCAGAACACTGGATATTTCACTGATTATCATGAGTGAAAGTACGTGTTAGGTTCCATATGGATTTATGTCTGTTTTCTAACACATGGCTAATTCCTGATGAACTTACCTACTTGGAACCCAACTAATTGCAATTTTTTGACTGCTGCGTGATCACCCATTTTGGAATTCCTCCTGTGATGAGGGACTTGGCTGGGGATATTAGCTGGCTGCAATGGAGAAATCGACTTTGAGCGGTTCACTTGGTAAATTACAGACTGTGCTCCTAATTACAAACACACACTTGTGGGAACATAACCATACAATTCCCTGAGGTATATCTGGATTGCTGCGTCCAGATTTTGAAAGCTAGAGGGTACGATACTGGGTTTTCTTTAACATTAAATTATGAAGTGAAAGCCAGGGGCCTGAGGTCACACGGATCAATTCATGCTGTGCTAACAAAATAATGAAAGCCTGCTTTGAAGAAACACAGGAAGATCTGCCTTCCCTATAAATATCAACCTGACCATCAGAGCAGCTGTTTAATTCTTGAATCCCTACTCCTTGTCACACAGCAAGAGCCCCTGGAGGATCTCAGCCCTGCAGTAAACTGTAATCACAGAAGACAGCTACTACCCTGCAATAACCTGGCAAAAGCTCCAAGGCCAGGGAGCAGCAATGGCAGCACAGAGGGGAGGCTGAAGTGTGCCAGTGTTTCATTTCTGTAATGGGTAACCTCCTGCTTAACAAACAGCTGAAATCAGAAAATGCCATTTTATACCAGGAGGTTTGGGGTGAAACATCTCTCACTTCTCTGCCGTAGTGCAGAGTGCGAGCTGCCCCTCAGCAGCAGCACTGCAGGCATGGCACTGTAACCTGGGTTTATTTTGCTCTTGGAGCAGAATCCTCTTAGAGCTGCAGTCAAGGAGCCACTCTGTGCTACAGCCCATTCTCAAAGGCACACACCACGGGACCAGTGTATCCTCTCACATGAGCTAACTATTTGCTTCTCATTCCTCACTTCCTGACATAATTTTATCCAGTGGGACAATGAGACTGATTCTAGGTATTTTTCTGCAAAAAGAATATTTTTGTTTTTCCCCAACAAACCTTCTGTTCCCCTGGCTTTGCTCAGCAGAGTGCTATTGCCTCTCTGATTTAATTTTTAGTCCTTCAGCTGACACTGACTGTGAGGACAGCTATCAGAAAAGTGTTACAGTTCTCATAACCCAGTTTTGCATGGTTGTCTGTCCTCTCAAAAGACAACCAATAGTCAGATTGCAGCTTCCCAACTAGAGATTAGTAATAACCTTCTTGTGTATCTCAGAATCTTGCAGCACTGACCTCTGCATTGACTTCCATGCTCAGAGCTGTTTGCAGCACCCAGCTGGCAATGAGACCTGCTGGGATAACAACACGTATCCAGTCTCTTGCCTTTCACATTTGTGGCTTGTTCTTCCCATCACATTAACAATGACACTGTGGAGAAACAATGGATTGCTAGAAACCTAGGACTGCTGGAGGCATTAAGCATTTTGTGTAAAGGCAGCAAAATCAGGTATTTTCTCTTGGGAGGAAATACTGTTGCATAGTAGGAAAAAAACCCCTAGGTGGCTAAAATATTAATGGAATATTTCTCCTGTTAATGTTGAAATTGTTGAAAGGCTGCATATTAATAAGGACAGTATTTCCTTTAATCTTGTCTGCAAAGTCAGAGTCTGCTGATATTCCTGGGAGGTTCTAAACAGATTCACCAGGTTTGCTTTTGGAGCACTGCCACTTTGGTTATTAACTCCATTTTGCTCTGTGACTTGTCAGGGTGTCTTTGTTTTGTTTGTGGTTACATCTGATGAGCGAGCAGATGTTTGCTGTGCTCTTCCTGAGTTGTGAAATTCTACTGAAATGGTTTAGGTATTTATCCAGAGCTTTTCTATTCAGTACCTTAGAAAGAATTACCTTGAAGCAAACTGACCTGTTTGTTTGTTACACGTGTATGCACGTGTGTGTAAAATCCATATATCTATGTGCCATGCTTCTGATACAGGGAAGAACTATCTCAATTAAAAATGCTTTTTACAGTCTTGAAACTGACTTTTATTGCTATGACATTTCCCCTTGCTCAGTGATATATTTAAAAGGGGTTTTCATGACACTGAATCATACTGTATACAAAGGAAGAAAAATGACAACATTATGAACTTTTTTCCTTGCTCCCTCAGAAAAAAAACTTCGTTTTTTTCTGTCTGGGTTTCACACATTCAAAAGGAAACTAACTCCTGTCATTTATCAATCTATCTGCTGGCAAAACATACTGTGATGTATTGCTGCAACACAGCTCAATTATATACAAGTCCTGCAGTTTAATAAGTGTTACCATGCCCTGAATAGAATTTAATGTTTTTTGGTAAACCCTTTAAAAATGCTGAATTAATTTATCATAAATATTTATTTTTTTAAAAAATGAAGCTAATTCGAAATAATTTGTATCTCTGTCTTCTCTATTACATGAAAAAGTAGGCCAAGGAACAAGTTTTGTCATGCTTCACCTGTTACCACCTCCAAGTTTATGGTTGTGTTTAAGTGTTATGCCCAAAGCAGTTATGGTTTTAAGTGTTTATCTTGTATATGTCCAGGTGATAGGGAAGCAAAAGCTTTGTACAAATTGTTATGATAGGATTTCATCTCCTTTCTGATTTTTTAAGTGCTAATTGAATTTGCAAGGGTACTTGCTTCCGCTAGAGTTAATAATTAAACCAAGTGGAATTCCTGTGGAAACTACTAGCAGACCCTTCTGGAGAACACATATTCAGGTAGCAGTTATGTGTTTCCTATGCTTTTGTGTAATTCTGTCACCTAAGTAGTGAATCATTTCACAGAATCACAGAATGGTTTGGGTTAGGAGGCACTGTAAATATCACCCTGTTCCAACCCCCTGCCATGGGCAGGGACACTTTTCACCAGACCAGGTTGCTCAGAGCCCCACCCAGCCTGGCCTTGAGCATTTCCAGGGGTGGGGCAACCACAGCTTCTCTGGGCAACCTGTGCCAGTGTCCAACCACCCTCACAGCAAAGAATTTCTTACTGATACCTAAACCTACCTCCTGTCAGTTTAAAATCGTTTTTCCTCATCCTATCACTACACTCTCTGATCAAGAGTCCCTCTCCAGCTCTCTCAGAGCCCCGTAGGCACTGGAAGGAGTTCTAAAGAGGGAAGGAAGGGGCCTGGAGCCTTCTCTTCTCCAGGCTGAATAACCCCAGCTCTGTCAGCCTGTCTTCATAGGAGGCTTTTCAAACTGCACATCTACTGTAATTCCAAGTTTTTTAGATAAATTAACAGCATTATTATTACTTTTCAAAAGCACTATTTCTATTTAGTTCATGTCTTCCTTTCATCTCACAGTACTTACAGTGTAATTACAAAGATTAGCAGAGAATTTGACGATCCTCCAAGGCATCCGCTTCCTGGGTTTGCACTATGAGAGGAGATCCCGCAGAGGGCACTGTATCGTCTCAGATGAGTCAGAGCCTCCAGAACCGAGGAGGATGTAGGATTTTTTAGGTTTCTGCATTTTCGTAAAATTGCAGTCAGAAAATATTTTTTTTTTCATGTATGTAGCGATAAGCAGAGTTACAGATTGGACATAAGATTTACAATCTCTGTTTCTTATGTCTTTGAGATGAAAAGGTATAATCCAGAACTATCATGTCATGTTTCCAGTGCAATCCTTGTCCTCACCTTCCTTCCTTCACTCATGCTTGTCTGAATATTTCAGCTGTACAAGTACTCGGGAAATGAATGTCGTAACTTAATAGGGTAAACTTTAAATCTGCCATGTGTCAGAACAGGCAATCTGAAAAACACCAAGACAAAGTGTGCAACATTTACTTCCATCCATCTAAAGCAGGGCTCAAATCTCAGGTCTGAGCTCTCCTCCCTTATCAGGAAGAGAGTACAATACAGCTCTTCTGCAGAAAGTGATTCACAAATGGAAATTTCTGTTTGTGGTCTTCCAGAGATTAAAATTTGCTCAACTCTGTTTATACAAAGCATTTTTCATGGTTATAGAAAAGTGATGAAAATGTGTTCCACTATGTGCTGACTGTGGATTTAAATTAAGCTTTAGGGATTTTAAAATGCATTCCACAAGTTACTGTGTTTTTCTTCAAGTCTTCTTGACATCTTTGTTTAGACTAAGTGTTTCCCTGAGCTAGCTTGTGCCCCAGAATTGCTAGTCTGCCTTATTTTTTTTCTGCAGATGATTATAACAGAATTTGCTTTCTAGTTCTATTTCCACGAATAGATTTGTGTGTGAAATGCAGTCATGTCTTTTAGTTATTATTGCACGGTCAAACTAGGTGTGGTCCCTTCTCATGCAACATTTACAGAGCAGGCCTCAGGATCTGCCCTTGTTACAAAGTGATGCTTGACAGAGAGCAGTGAACAATACCAAAGACCTCCACAGCTGTGAAGGCTCAGCTGACAAATACAGATGATAATGTGCCTTGATTTTTATCTTGAATCTTCTAGTTCTTTTGTATTTTGAACAATCTGTCTTCTAGTTCTTTAACTGGGGAGATGCTGTGTGATAATGAGATGTTTAAGAGGCTCTGTGTCTGCCCACCCAGTAGTTCCACTGCAGTGTTGCAGTGTTTTCTTCCTATAAAATTGGGCAGAGGTACTACCCAAGGAAAAAACAACAGCACAATGAGAAAAGCTAAGAAGTATTGATTCAGATTGTGCTTTAGAAGGGGTTACTTTCATCCTTTTCTTCTTAGCCCCAAACTGACAACCCCTCCTGGTGTGCAGGAGAAAAGCTGATAATTGCCATGTGGTCAGACCTTCCTGCAACTCAGCATTTAAAAAACGCTATTGTCCTTTATGCATTCCTGTCAAGGGGACTCAAGACAGGTGAACAGGCTCCTGTTCTCTCCCCTTCTCTTACGGGAGAATTATTCAGCTGTCAAGGAAATTTATTTGGCAGAGGATAGTTCCTGTTCAAGTCTTCTAAGGTTCATTGGGCTGGCACATCCTGATGAAGGGGAGTTTGCTTTCTGGCTGGACCTGCAAGCTGACACCTGAAAATCGTATTAGAAAACATGTTAATCATTGTATGGCAGAGAAATGGCAGCCACCTGTATCTGAATGCTTTTACTGAACAAAAAGGAGGCTCAGTGCCTAGTCTGCAGTTTGGTTCTCTGATTCCATGCCCAATGGGGCCTGTATTTGAACTTTATAGTTTTCTTAGTACCATATGGATAGACCTCTCAGAACAGGGGCTAATTGTCACAAAAATCAAATTAAAAAAAAAAAGAAAAATCAATTTTTGCCCGTAATGCAAAATGTTGACTATCTCTTCATCTTGATTTGTAGAATTAAGTTAGAGCAAGGTGAGTTGTAAAGTCATGGAAAAGGCTAAAAGTGCTGACAGTACCACAAGTCCTTCTGGCATTTTAGAAGTAACAGGTATGGCAGCAAGGAAAATGCAAAAAGTCCTCTCTTTTTTCTGTGGAACCTGTCTTCTTGATTCCTGCCTTGTGTCTGAGTTCCTGCTAGTCATCATGAAAGGGAGAGGTGTTAGCAGCTCTGCAGAATGGTGACTGAGACCTGCAGAGCTTTGTATTTCCCCTGCAAAAGAGCACATTTAATTCACATCCCATAGAAGGCAAAGCAATACCAAAGCACTTGGAGAAGGTAGATTTGTTCAGATCCGTCAGAAGATGACCCAGAGCTTTCAATACCCCTTTCTTGAAAACCCCTACTGACTACTGCCTCAAAGTAATTATTGTCTGAGAACTGAATGGCCGTGATGTGTATTTGGTTTTGCCTTGTGCAGTCTGGAGAGCACATCAACCCTCATAGTGGGGTGTGTGGGGAGTGGCAAAAAGTGCCTTTCAGATAGCAGATGTGGTTTGCTGTGCTGGCTGACAAAGGCAGCACAGACATTAAAGATTAAATTAACTGGGCACTGTACTGATCATGGACCTCTCAAAGGTTCAAGCATGCTCCTGGTTTTGAACATTCTTCCTCTTGAACTGGGAATTCTGGATACACACTGGATAAAGTGGAGATACATATGTAGTTTTAAGACCATCAGACTCACTTGAAAAGAAAGTACTGGCATTTCTACTAAAACTTCTCTTACAAAGTTTCTAATTAAACTCCCCTACACCAAATAAACAGGGATATAGGTAGCCTATGCCAGTGGCCCAAATCTAGCAGCACTTGAGAACTCCTGCCTGTCTGCTCACCTCTTCCCTGAGGTGGTCTCCAGGTACCAGGCACTCACCCTCTGTGGTATGGACAGCCTCTGTGTTCTTATCTGATTGTAGGAACAGGAAAGGACAGAGCCATTTGCCACAGGTCTTTATAAAAATAATCACATAGAAAAATAATTTAGCCTGTTAATGAGCAGCTGTCTCTGGAATGCTCCACAGTGGCTTATTAATAAAGTCTACAATACTGTAGATTGGATTACAGCAAGGAAGAGCTTTCTGCCAAAATGTAGCTGTCCAGAAAGATTGTATGAGCAGAATATAATCTCTTTGATCAGAACTAGGGCATGTCCTGTCATGAACACTTCTCAACCATAATAAAATATGCCACAGGCTCTGTAATGACCACAAATAATCTGGATTGCTGATCTTGTCAAAGATGCTGCAGCCAGTAAAGTCAGAATACTCTGAGCACTTCCTGTGCTGTCTCTGGCATCTAAGATGGAAATTATGAAGCAAGATTATTTGCCGTTCTTCTTTTTCATTTATTTTGTTAAACCCCTAAAAACACATCTGAAACTTTTGGTGTTGTGTTGTGTCCTGCAGACAATTATAAACCTCTGTAATTAGGTTTGTCTGCTGAACTCTCTGACATATTCATAACTGTAGCACTGCAAATAGTGCTCCTGTTAAGTAGGAATGGGGCTGCTGTGCATCCACTGTTGTGTATAAGTTTAAGTGAAAACCAGTTTTGTCTGTTTGGGTGTATTTATTTATGTAGCTGTCTACATGGCAATTTAAAGCAGAGTAGAGGAAGGTGAACATGTTTGTCTTCTCTTCTGATTCATGTGGGAGGCTCTCTCAGCAAACAGTGATTATTATTTCACTGAAAAGGCTTTTAATATAGTAAATTCCACTTAGTGACAATCTAATGTGACTCTTTGAAATAGCAGACTGTACAGAAACCTGCTGGGAATATTGATAGCGTGGCACTGAATTAGAAGTGTATGCAGTAGTCTGTCAGCTACTTTTCTGCTAACTGACATAAAGAAATGCAGAGCAACCCAAATTCTTTAAGACTGATTTCTGCATCCTGTTGGGATCCTCAGGTCGCCCTTAACCAGCTGAGTCTGTAACTGGGGATCATATTTTCTTCTAGGAATAGGAAAAATATTGAGCTTGTCACAATGTTGCTTTAAATATTGTTTTATCTCCCTGAGGTATGGCTCATTTATTCTTGTCTGAGGCTGTAATTATGAATTGGAAATCTTTATTTTTAAATGCACTGTTCTGACTCCCTCTTAGTCTTTGCTTCTTCTGTCACTCCAAATGCTTTGATAATCATTCCTGGGCATTATAGAAAAAAACTATATTTTTGCATAGTTAAAGCAAATTCAACAAAAAGATCCACAACCTATTTATTGAAGAGTTTCAAGTTTGTATGATGACAACTTCATTTTCAGGCCTGCCGTGGATTGTGTGATTTGAAATGTGCTTTATAAAAATCTGTGTAGGCTGATGTTGGCATGGATGGTGCTGATATGATCATTGAGACAAAACTAGGAGGAACTGTAACTTCATTTTCCACGAGAAGAGTAGAACCAAGTCCTACTTCATTTTCCATAGGTTTCAGTCATTCGTTTAATACAAGCATTTTGTTAAGTTCTTCTGTCCTAATCACGTTAGTTACCTCTGTGAATAATGCCTTCATTCCACTGCTACTGTAATGGATTGAAGTACTGAGTCATGGCTGAAGAAAACCCAGACTGGTGCTGGAATTTATTTGGTCTGTGAAAAATGAGGATTTGGGCAGTGATGCAGTAATTATAGAGTCTCCTCTAAGTAATTAGAGCTTTGGCATGGCTGCAGGCAGACGTGTTTTGTACTGCCCGGAAGGCAGGCGGGCACTCCATCAGGGTCTGCTGGTGGAGCATTGGAACTAAGGGTTGACTAATGCTTCATTTTTCTTAGGTGTTTTTCTCCAACTCGGCACTGTATGCATGAAAGTGAGATCAGTCTGGTTGGATCAATACCCTCAGTGATGAAGTTTTTTGCACTTATTTTACATTTGTAGCAGTGTAGTGTTATAATAATAGCAGGTATTAACTTTGTATTTACTGTGCTCTTCTCTGCTAATGGCTGTGCCACTCCAGCAGTCTCACTAAAGAGGGGAGACAGAGACACTCAAGCCAATTTATATTTTTTTTCCTTTTGTCTCTCTATAGTTTTGATGTGTGTGAATCGCTTGTTCCCATTTTGTTAAATGCTGTAGTCATAAACCTTGAGCTCTTTCTGTATCTCTTCCTCTTCATCCTGCTCCCCTTTGTAAAAGAGAGGAAACTTTATGCTACAAAGGCTACAAGTTTTATGTATTCCCTCAAAAAATAGAAATTTTTTTGGTGAGATGTCCTTTATTCTGTAGCTGTTCTGACCATGAAGGAAATGAATATTTCTACTCTGAAAAAGGTGTTGCATCACAAATACTCTTAGTTTGCACTCCAGGGAGCTTCTAATGCTCAGTACCAATACAAATTGCACCTATTAGTTTGCAATTTTGCAAATAACTGCAGTTACAAATTATCTGACTTTCAGCAATCTTATGGGACTTCAAAACCTGAACAGAAAAAAAATCAGTTAGGAATTAAAATTATTTTTCTGTTGAAGAAGAATATAAAAGTAAATATAATCAAAGAAGATGATATATGGTTCAGTTTTGGATTAATTGAATGACAGGCAAGAGAGAGCTTTCCCCTCTCCGAACACCTTAAATTTAAATTGTGAAACAATGCTCTGGAGCATTTTTCAAGCTTATGACTATCTCCAGTAGGGGTAAAATGTAGCTGGTGACAGTTATAAGTAATGCAGGCTGTAGTAATGCTCCGTACTGAGGTATGATTTGTGCTATAAGGAAGGTGAAACTCAGCTTTGGCAGGGGGGTAATTTTGAATGAAATGTTCAAGAAAGCCATAATTTAAGAAATACTATATACCTGACATTATTATTGTCTAAACACAAAGATTCAGTGCTGACAATTGTAAATTGATATAAAACCTCATTTAGGGAAGAATCAGTGTTTGTGACAGATCCCTGCTCAATATTTCAGTGTAATTTCTGCGTGCTCAGAGCAGCTGCTGTGATTGCAATTCACACAGCCCTGGTTTTCCACTCCCAAACAACAGTAACAGAAGAAAGGTGGGTGCTCACAGCAGGTAACAATTAGCAGAGTGGCTCTGGGCCAGCCTAACTTAAATCCAATACTTTTCTGTGACCTACTGCAGCACTGAGTTCTCCTTCAGTAATTTTCCTGGCTTTCTGACTTTCATCAATACCACCTTACAGCACCAAGGCCAATTCCTTCACATGTACCCTGTTGGTCTGCCTGTCATCTTCTATATAACTCTTTTTCTGGCTGCAAACTATTCTCACCAGATTGTAACTGCCACACTAAAAGCTATATTTTGGGAGAGTTAGGATCAAGAAGAAAGGACTTTTAGAGGAACAAATAACAATTAAAAGCTGACATATTTACGAAATTGACCCCCTTTGCTTACATCTGCTAACAGATGCACATTCAAATGATAAAAAAGGTAACTTCTTGATTTATTTTTAGGTGTGATGGTGCTCCAGGGCAGACAGAGCTTTGAAGTGGACATGCCTAGACAGTCTTCTGAGTGAGGTGCCCAGAATGCCCAAAAGGCTTTAAACCATACCCTTCTAAAATGTTTTATTAGAATTAATCTCAAAAATTTAATGCTTAAAACAAAAAATCTGAAAAGCCCATTACAGGTGGAGCCTTGAGTTCTTCAGTCTTTGCAGGTGAGTCTATAGACTAAAGCTTTGTCTTGTTTAACTCAAATAAATTTTGGCACCAGCAAACTCTGCTCAGTTCCATTAGTCCCTGGCAAGTTCTACCCCGAGCAGCTCTTTCTTCTCTGTTTCTCTCTGTATTTCTGCTTGGGCCTTTGCCTCCTTCCCCTGCCCCCACATCACTGTGCTACTGTCTGGCTCCTGTCTGCCCTTCCCTCCAGAGTGCTGCAGCAGGCTCCAGCAGGAGTCTCATCAGGTGATGTCTGTTAGATCTCAGTACTTTCAGTTGCCACTTCTGATATTTTTTTTATGAATTCGTAACATTTGTGTCTTAGTTGATAGGGAAACTCCACTTACAGGAGCATTGGGAAAATAGTAAGCCTTACAAACTGATTTCACATCAGATGAAAAACTAAGGGAAAATTTATGGCATAAAACTTCAAGTTGCTGCGCTCAGAGAACGTTTAACATGTATTTGCAATTAAGCCAGGAGTTATTTCCATGAAACTGCTATCGGGTAATTGATGGCTCTTTCATGAGAGCTAAGATGACAGCAGAGGTGCTCTATAAATCACTAAAATTAATGTTTATACTGCATTATTATAACAGCACTGTTCTTGATTAAATCATCTGGGCTCTGCTCTCACTGCTAGAGAGCCAAGAGAAATCTTGGTGCTGATCTTGGTGAGGCTGTCAGCGCCTCAATCACAGAACACGACCTGGCTGCTCTCAAGGGGTTTGCAGTTCTTACAATGGAAAAAGTCCTTTCAACATAAATCAGTATTCCAAAGCCATGGAAAGCCTGTAGCCAGGCAAATAAATAGTTGCACTATTGCCATTTTCTGCAATCACTGAAGTGCTATAAACATTAGAAGCTTCAGAAATGAATGAGATAATAAGTGGCTCAGTTAATGTAGTTATCTAATTAGGTTGAGTATGAAAGCATGCTTTAATCTCCCTAATTATCTACCTACTGGAAAATGAACAGTTAATAAAATGGAGGTATTTTATTTTCAGGAGGAATGCCAATATAAGACCCTCCTTTCCTGCAAAAATCCTTCTTGGGACAGCAACTACTCATAGCTGTGTGGGTGGGGAACAAACTTAGTATTCAAAGGGCCAGTTATGCAGACTTTTCATTTGCATGAAAGTATGGATTTTCATGCTGGAATAACTGATCTTGGAGTGGGTTTTGTTTGATTTCCCCCTCAGCTTCTAACATTTTTAGGACTTTATCCTTGTTTTGTGTGGCAGTTTGATTTAACATAAGTTGGTATCTCAGAAAAAAAGAAAAGCATAACCGTTAGCCCTGCTCTATCAAGAAATTGAGCTAGACCAACAGAGCTTCCTTCCCCAAAACCTTTTTCTACAACAAAAAAGCATAGACTCCCAAAGGTTTTTCCTGCCAGAATTTAACAGAAATTAAATATTATTAAGGTTCCCATTTTGTAGAGAGGTATTCAAATCTTCTGCACTTTTGATTTTTTTCAAGATGTATAGGATGCCAAAATAGCAGCTGTCAAGGTATATATATGAGCCTGGAGAACTGATCAAAGCAAATATCTGTGCCTGTGAGGTACCGAGTAACAATGAAAACAGGGAAATAGAGACTCGCTGTCAACCCAGCACCTTGTCTAATAGTAAATTCATGCAGAAATCTCTTCTGTTGCACATTTAAAATGCTCTTCTTTTAATCACCCAAACAAGTCTGATAAGGGATTTTAGGAGTTCTATACACTCCCACAGCCATCCTGTAGGTTTTTTCTGGTTGCACTGCATCCTTATTCCCTGCTCTTTAGGAGACACAGTGCACTTCTTGATTCCCCATAGCTGTCAAAACTTACACAGAGTAGACTGAAGTTAACATACACATTGTATGTGCAGTAAACCATTCATTGTCTCGTGACAACAACAAACATGTTTATTTATGGGGGGAAAAGCTGTAATTTCTTTCTCAAATTAAAACCTCTCCTCTCACTTCCTCTTCTCTCCTTTATCTTTCTTTCTGTCATCTTACTGGAAAAAGATCTCTTTTCCATGAGAGAAAAATGTTTAGAAATGACTATACAAAGCATCAGCACTTTTAATTTTGTCTGGTTGCTTTAGACATTGGTAATGAAGTCCTGACAGCATCTAATTAGGCCGTAAACATGTCTTCTAACATGTCTGGTGAGGAAATGAATGATACTTTTGAGAGGAGCCCTTCCCTTGATCCTTATATTGGAGCTCTGGGCTTTAATGCCGTGGGAGACAAAAGTATTACAGGAGGCACCTGGATGCTCAGCATGCTCTTCATTGGCTCTTCTGAAAGTATGTTTCTATCAAAATAGAAACAGCAACAACAATAATAAGAGATGCCTGCCCTCTGTGCCGGGATGACGCTCTGGGAATCTCCGCTCAGGGTGGCACATCCTGACTGCCAGGTTTGTTGCAGGATACCAGGAAATGCTAGCAAGAACTGGGACAGATGGGATGGCAAGGAGGGAGGCAAGTGGGCTGGGAGCCAGAAAGGTTGGGTCATCAGAGTTGACTAAACTGACTTGCCCTTGGAAAAGTTTGCTGGATTGGCATTATTTGATGGAAAATTTTTGTCTGTGTCTATTGAGGAACGGTACCACTTTTGAACAACGAGCACATTCCCTGCCAGGCTGGATTTGTCACCTCACTTTCTGTGCTTCTTGGATTGGGCTGCAGGGCAAGGACAGGTTTCTTCAGTGGGGCAGCACTGTGGGGTCTGACATGAACTTCTCAGTAAAGGGCACCTGGTACCCTCTGCTGAGACCCTGGGAATCCACTCCAGAAGACTGAAGTAGTCACAGCATTTCCTGACTATAAAATCTACAACTGTGCCCACTCAGTCCTTAGCTAGATTAGACTAAAGACAGACTAGTTGAGCTCATATTTTCTAATTTCACTCTGAAAATGCCTGAATTATGTGAGCGGATTTTAAGGAATAAAAAAATAATTACTGCAGTCTAGCAGTACCCTGTGAGATTTCTACAGTTTGCACACTGAAAGGTCCCTAAAAACACTCATCTTCTTTTTTGTTTTGCAGATACTCAAGAGGAATGGCATCTGTTATTCCTCTCTGTGGCACTGACCCATTAACAAAGCCACCTCTTGCCCCCCAGGTGGGGGGACTTCTATCCTGTTTCTCAGAAAATTGTCGCTATTTATTTGTGTATTTGTATATTTATTTTTGACAGATCTAATTATAGCAGCTGTCTTGCTTCCTTTGCCTTGCTTTTTAAGCATGGAATTTTGATTACACCCTTGTCTTCTCTGAAGAATGAAAAGCCATTTACAGTGTTGTTGACATGTCAGTTGTAATGTCTTTCCTTCTGCTCTTCAGAGACACTACCAAAGGGGATTGTATTTGAGGGAGATCAAGATTTTCTGATGACCACTTTTAATATAGGCAGATGAACAGAATTCTGGAATCAGCTTTTGTGTTTGACCTCAGGGGAAAAAAAGAACAATATATACCATGATGGTTGAATATAATCAATCTTCATATACTTTCTTGTCGATTTTGTCTCTCCCTCCTTAATTTAATAAGAAGGTCTTCGTATGTTTATGTGAGGAAACTTACTGACAATATACTGGTTTTTGTAAATTTTTCAGTGTAAATTATTTTTTGTGTCATGATGTACTTCACCCTAGATCATTATGCAAGTTTTTCTAATTGAAATATGGGTTATTAACCAGATAAAAATATTTTTCCATATTTTTCAACATATTTGACAACGCTGACGAACTAATAGCACCAAACTAACAGGTAGGAAATCAGATTTGAAAACTTTGGACAAAACAGGAGAAGGCTGGGATGTCTTAGGAGAGTCTCCTCTGCACATTTCTCATCCATGTGTGCACTGAAGAGCACAACAGGCTGTACAAGCCTTGCCATGCCCAAGGGGGCTGCTCATCCACGCGGGCCCAGGCTGCAGACACGGGGAGCAGCAGCGGGGTTGGGCTGGCTGTCCCTGCACAGCTCACCTGTGCCACACATTCACAGCAGGGGCCTGGGGCAGCTTCCCCGCCGGGCAAGATGCAAATGGCTGAGTTTGGACACGAGATGCAACTCTGACATTTGTACTTTTTAAAAGCTTTTTCCCTAACACAGACTTTCTGCTCTGGTCCATCTGAGGTTTGATTTGTATCTTAGTCATGTCTTAATCACTGAACAGGAAATCCGCAGTATTTGCTTTAGCATATGGTGTGACTGCTACAGACCCTGAACTAACAGAAAAGGGAATTTTCTAGATTAAATAGTAAATGAAAAACCTTGGAGACTGCTTGGGGTTAGTACAAGTACTGTTACAGTAGAATGAGGCATTTTCGGTCTTTCAAATAATAGGAAAAGTCAAATGAACAGTGATTGTCAGTAGACAATTCTCTGCTTGTTTTTCTGCAGAAAGATTGATTTTCTTCTGATGGATCAAAGAAAAAATCCAATATCTTCACAGTAACAGCTAATAGAAAACAAGGAAGGAAAAGAAAATAAAATTGCCAAACTTTATTTCCCTTTGGGATCAAGGACCATTGAGTCATACAAAAAGACATTGAAACAGCAGAATGTAGAAGTTCTCTAGAAGAAAGTTAAAGCCACAGAGATTTATTTTCCTCCTTCTGACAAGGTCAACACAGACATTCTCTTCTGCTGCTTCTGTGTAATTTCTCCATGAGAACTCTTTGGTCAGGTTCAGTGAAACAACGGAGCATTAACAGCAGTGCTATGAAAATATTTTTGCTTATGGAAACATGCATTTTTCATGGGTAATGTAAAGTGACAGAGTAGAACGATGCTTGTTGCAGCTGAGGCTGGGTGCTGTATTGCTTTCCATGCAAAAACTCCCTTTTGTATAGCTTGTGTTAATCGCTCTGTGAACATGTGCCTTGAAATGAGAATAGAAATGGGTGTTGCACTCTTTCTTTTTTCCACTGTGCCATGTTTTCATGTGGCCATACAGCTCTGGTCTCTTCCCTAGGCTACTGCTATGAGAGCTCCAGAGAGTCACTCATGTTTCTTCTGGACCTTAGAATGGAGAGAGGGCTTTGGCTGGGTGGTGGTGGGGAGGCAACCTGCCAGCTCCCTTGTGGCCACGTGCTGAGGGTGAGCAGGGCTGTGGGGAGAGCAGGCTGTGCTCCAGCAGGGCAGTGGGACAAGCAGGTCATTCAGTTTTGGCCTGTCCATTCCAGCAGGTCTACACCTTCGTGCCTTAAAAGGTTACCATGGTCTAGTTTTCCATACGTTTCATTTTAATGAAATCTGGCTTTGTAGCTTGGAAACCTTTGGTGCCTTTTGAAGTGGTGAAGCAGTTCTGCCCTGTGATACTGGCCAGGTCAGGTCTTGTAACAGATGGCAGTCAGAGGAGAAGAATATGTATCCCACTATGTCCAGCAATTTAGAAACTCACTCTCGAAAAGGGAAGAAAATGGAAGAAAACTGCCTCTGGGAAAATGTCCAAACAGCCAAAATATCGAATACCTAATTTCTAGTTTTGTTTGTCTGGCATATGCTGGTGGGAAGATCTAGAACAGTGTATTGTTTCAGCTCAGAAAAACAGGTAGTAGCACAATGCAAGAGATCTCAGATGCAAAAAAAATCACTGAAACAAAGCTGTGGCATATGTCATTTTCTATTTTGAAAGTTCAATATGTCTAACCACTGTAACTGAGAGATTCAGTGAGCACAGACTGTCAGATTACAGAAATCCTCCTGTAATCCTCCTATCCTGGGTAAAACAAGCAGGACCAGCATCCTGTTTCCCCTCCTACAAAGCAGATTCCTCACTTCCTTCTTGGGCTTCATAAATATATGGGGATATGAATTGAAACAGAAACAGTCTCTGCAGAAAATATGCTACTTTTTTTGAACTATGGCTATGATCCTCAGGGCATTGTCAATGTCACAGGATTTGGGTTTGTGTTGTGATTACTTGACTCCGTTTTTTGCATGTTCTCATTCCATTTAATAAGAAATTCAAATGCCTTTCAAAATAGTTATTTTCACAGCTCTGTGTTTTTAAATTGGAATTGATAAGCCAAGTAACTGTTTGGGATAATGCTGACATCAGATTCAGCACATATTTCAATTTTACCTCTGTGCTGTCACGTTCTAAACTTGCAGCCTTTCCTCCTGGATAATACACATTAACTTCTATGTTCTGATTAATAGCAAAGATATATTTATCTCTTTCATATCAGAATTGTTTTGACTAATTATGTTGCTCATGCACATATATTTAACCTCTTAGTATGGCATGAGAAGGTATGTCAATTACTTTTTCTAAATATCTACTTTATTTTGCTTGAGTGTAGAGCCTTTAGCTTTGCTTTGCATTTGAATAAATGTCATAAAAGTGGGAGGAATGTTGATGACATTGAACACATTAGCTCCAGGGTTTGACACTCTAAATCTGGTTAAAATCTAAACTCTTTAATGTTTCTTTATCTGTACTGACAAAAAAAAAAAAAAAA
>VZTJ01000243.1:51036-184715 GCA_013397795.1 Orthonyx spaldingii
GTGGTAGAGATTTTATACAAGGAACAGGAAGATATTTCAATATCATAGGGGAATATAAGCTCTCCGGCAGTAATTGCAAAAATTGGAGTTGAGCCAGCATGCAAGGACTGGTGTCCCTGACTTTACAAATAGCTCTATGAAATCTTAATGATGAGAAAATGTCAAAGACTCAGACTTTACTCCTTAGGCAGAATGTCATCTCTTGATGTATTCCAGGAGATCTTTTTGGGTTATTTGCTCCTTCAATAAAAGGAACATTTCTGTGAATCACTAGCACAAACCCATCTAACACCTCTGGTTTTGTGGAAGGTTCCCATTCAGATTATTTCACTACTACAGGATTTAAAATCATAAATTTAAAAAGAAAGTTGTACAATAAACACATGTGAATTTGAAAGCCTTGAAAAATTGAAGAAATATACAATTTGCCTTCACTATAAAGTATCCTTAAGTCGATTTTGCAGAAAGTTTAAATCCTTTCTGGTGTTCTCTGGAGTGAATGTGGAACTGACATCCTGCTATATTTGTCGATCAGCTGAGGTGGGAAGTCAGATCTGAATTTCTTGTAGTATCTTCTGTCAATAGACTTGATGTGCAGTCTTACTGAAAAAACGCCATCATACATTAGTCTGTATGGTTCTGTGGGAATACTTACTCTATGAAGAGTGCTAGAAGCAATTTAAAAAGAATTCCAAATTGTGTAGGTTTTTACTTAGAGGTTTAGAAACATAAAATTCAACTGTAGAGCATCTCTACCATTTGTTGTAACTTTTGCCAAGATTAAACTGTCAGCTGCAGGGCTTTAAAAGAAAATATTATAGATCTTATTTTCTGTAACCTTTTTTTTCCCCAAGCAGCATGGCAAATATGGTAATTTCATCATGTGTTCACCCTACAGAGCACTTATAAATTTAAACAAATGTAGTAGAGATTGATGGCTGATGTCACTTGAACTGCTCAGTACACATTGACAAAATCAGGGCAGTTTTGTAGGTAAATTCTGATCTATCATCTCGCAGACTACTGTCGTGATATTACTGGAAAAAGGGGAATGTTATATTTGATCAAATGTGACCTACAGAGGGAGCCTCGCCTGACGTATTGGTAACTTTCAACCTTCTTTCACTTATGGACCACTTAAAATTTTTTGTATTGGTTGAATTTGGTTTCTATTGCAAGTTTAAATCTACTGCTAATGGGTTTCTGCTCTTAGTTACATATCATAGACCTTTTACAAATACTGCAGAGCCCCTGCCAGGGGTCCACAGAACACAAGACTAAACCTTCATGTTCACACACAAACCTATACGGGGTGGATGCCATCCTTGGCTGGACTGAAATGTTTTACAGCTCTTTGTGTGACTGTGTCCTGCATTAATGGAGCCATAAAAGAATGAGGGAATAAATAAGTAAATCCTCACTCAACTTTTTCAGGCTAAACCTGTAAGCATCCTCATTCTCACCTCGGTTCTCTCAGTCCCACCCAGTTTCACCTACAGCGCTTATTTCTGACTGCTGCTTCCACAGACTGTTCCAACCACGTGAAGTGGTTTAAAACTGATGTCTCCTTTATGCCTCAAATGTTGAATAAGCTTTCCACTAAAACAGATGACTGTGTGTAGTGGAGTTTTATGGTAGGGATGTGTTTTGATGCTTAAGTTTGCAAGAGTTACGCTCTATAACTCTGCGTATAAACCGTTGCGAATAACTTTACTCCTTTGTATTTAAGCTCTTATTTAAGAATATTGCATTGTTACATTTTATTGTGCTGAAGTCAGAAAAATTAGGTAGTGCTAGCAGTGGAAAACACTGGCTTATTTCAAGGTTTTATATGTATTATATATTCTTAAAGCAGTGAACTTGTAATTGCAAGACATGGCTTCCAGGTCTTTTTCTCATGCAAGATCCTCTTGCAAGAGTTGGAGGGATAGCGACTTTCACTAATTTCTGTGTGCACTTCACGTCCAATGCACTTGTATGTTGAAATCTAAAGTGTTTTTTCTTAGAAAACAAAGTAAGGAACATTTAAAAAAATCATCATACACTAGTAGTCACTATAAATAGAAAGTAAAAGAATGCAGGTGAGTCTATAATTTCTTTCGGGCCACACAAAACAGGGTCAGAAAGGCTAGAAAGACTGCAGAAGGGTGGAAAAAGAGCAAATATGAGGGAACTGTACGAGATTGTGTACAATACATATAAAAGCTGTAATTTGGAAGCTGCATAGGAGAACTTGTTCTTAACAAAAGAAAGGTGTATGATTTAACTGGAAAAGTTCGTGAGATTTTTTTGTATGTGAGAAACAGTAGAGTATAAAGGACAGAAGAGAGTGTATCCAAAAACTACTGACAAAATTGTCATTTGGCTTCCCTGAGAGGGAAAACTGGCAAGAACGTGAGACAAAAAGGTCAGAGAAATAATAATTGGAAATGGCTATTTATAGCATCTAGTGCATACCTCCTAGGTGTTTCAGCATATGAAAATGCAAACTAAACCAGGAGAAGTTAATGCAGGTAAGAAAGGTCAAGGAAACAGTAATTGTTGAATGGAGTTAATTGGATCTTTGTGAAATTGTAGGAGTGGGAAAATGGTTTTGTAGGAGGAAAAAATAGCTGTAGGAAACATAGAAAGTATTCCGATAAATGCATTACTATACTTCTAATAATATTTTTTTGTGTCTTGCATGAAAATGTTTTGGATATGTAGGAGGAAAGTGTTATAAGTCCACACTCTCTTTGCAGAGCAGAATTACTGAAAACTCCATGTTCCCAGTGGAGGTTGTTAATGAAAATATGGAGATGAAAATGACTGAAGAAATCTCAGGTTTACGCTCTGGGGAATGAAACCTACAGTGATTATTAATGAAAGATCTTAAGTGAAGGCATTACTAGAAGTTATACATTAAAAAGTAAAGCAAATCCAACTTCCAGTTGTTCTCATAAGGTAAGAAAGCTGGTTTCTTTCTTACCCAGTACAGCCCCAAAGCAGGAAAGGCTGCTGCCTTGGCTGCTGTTCAGCCACTTGGCAGAGCAATTACCTTGTCCAGGGGCGTGAGCTACTGCAGCTTCTGAACCTGGACAGGTTGTCTAGGCGTGCTTGAATCAGGTCATCTTTCTTTGTTATTGTGGTGATTCCACACTGTTTTGACCACTGCTCAGAGTCACTGAACTTTAAAACAGCTCTGCTTTGCTGAGCTTTTCTGACTAATGAGCCTGTCTGTCTGGGGGAGGTACCACACTCATTGCTATTCATCGCAACACAAAGCTTACTGCAGCTCTCCCTCCCTGCCCGCCCCCGGGGTAGTGCTGACTGTGGCGCTCTTAAAGCAGAATTGAAGTCCTCACACAGAACTCCTTTGTGAGAGCTGCGAGTGCCATCAAACTTTCATTGTCAGGTACTCTTTGAAAGGAATAGTACTGTACCCATCATGGCAGAGGTCTCATATCCTAACCACCTGCAAGCAATTTGGGTCAAAGACCTAGCGTTTCACTTTTCCCTTTTCCATTGATCTCTTAGAGTTTAAGAATGGTAAAAAGAGCTGAAGTGGAAAATACCACTAAAACGTAGAAGTAGCAGTAGAAAGCATTTAATCTTTTCATGACCATTAGTAATTGCAGGGGAGCCACCTCTGCCCAGCAGCCAGAAGTCCAGGGTAGTCATAATTGCCTTTGAATTTCTGTGTCTTTTTCATGATGATTTTTTTCAGATATATTTTTTTCCTCTCTAGTTCGTGGGAGAATAATAGATCAGTTTATACCTTCATTATCAGTGTTGAACTGACTGAACAACAAAAAAAAATACTAATAGCATGTCAGTTATACTTTAAAGTTTTTCAGAATAATAATCTGACAAATTTGTTTTTGGTGTGTGAATTAATTTAAGTAATGCAAGAATTTTCAGTCTGTGTAGTACTATGTGCATAAAACCTCTTTTTTAGACTTAGCTAATCTATAAATTCAAATGTCTTTCCTTGAATTTTATTATACTTCATTCCATTGGTTGGAGGGTGTTATGCATTTTATAAGTGAAAGAACCAACTTGTGAGTTGTCTGTTGGTATCACATGAATTTATTTTTAATATATCCCAAATAACCCCACTGTAACTTTATTGAATTCTCTTTTTAATAATGTTTGATTTATTAAAAAAGACAAGGCTGAAGCAATAAAAGCCTTGGAGCAAATTTATATTATGTTAACTAACTGGCTTCAATGGAGTTAGATTAGCAGGTAAAATAATATAAGGCACTTTTTATTTAATCCATGCCACTACCATTAGCTTCCAGTTCTGACACAGTAAGCAAACCAGAATTCAAACATATAACTGAAAGTATTTGTCTGGTTTATCTGGAGTTTCCAGATTACCCTTTATTCTCTTTCCAGCTTCCTAGTTCAGGAACCTTGTGCCAATGACCAGTGAACCAGAATTTTCTGCTACATGGAATGCTACCAACTGGTTGACTCATCAAAACCAACTCAGGATAACTGCTGGCATCTTTTTCCTGTGACTGATGAAAATGGACATGGATTTTTGCACACATCTTGGTGTTCAACTGCCTGGAATCGTGACTAACAATCAAGAGAAGCATAGTTCATGTGAGAGAAATTCATGATTCTGTATGCATAAGCTTTTTGGATCCTTTTCTTCTATAATAAAACTCAGCAAGTCCAAGTAGTGTGATGTAATAAGGTAGGAAATATGGCAAGGGCAGGCTGTGAAATGTACTGCTTTATACAGGGTTTCTTGTTAAGGCTGCAGTATTACTAAAACAGATTTAGTTAGGTTTAGATTTGAGAGTTTTATTGTCATGTCATCTATGACAAGCAGTTCTGTCTGAAGCTCTGATTTTGAAAAGATTTTGCTTACCGTACTTTGCAAGTTTTCCCTTGAACTGGCTTTTCTTTCTCTGTTGGAAATTATAGGAAAAAATTGTTCCCACTGAGGAAATGGTTTTAAAAAACATAGTACTAAAATGAAATATAAATCAAGCTGCAGCCGATGAATCAGTGAATGTCTAGGACATTTGATGATGCTGGAATGTTTAGGAGGAAAACTGAAGTCCATGTGGGAGCCTTTAAGACCAGTAGAGAACTCTAAAGTACAGAAAGGGAACCAAGAGGGATCAGATGCTGGAGGACACACAGAATACTACAATGTTTTCCTATTTATATTTTTAATTTATATGGCTTGAGACATACAAATCTGAATGTCTTCTGGTGAATTTAATTAAGTAGGAGAATTGCCTCATAACTAAGTGGCAGAAATGTCCCAAGGGGAAGACCAGATATTGAACTATGTGATCTTTCCAAAAGTATCTTGCAAAGGCTCATAAGAGCTAATGAGGACACAGGAAAGCATGACTGCAAGCAGCTGAGAAATCTGCCCTCTCCATTTATAATAATTTTGATAATTTTGACGGTACAATTTGCACTATGACAATGTTGAAATATGGTCTATGAACTATACAGAAGATATCTTCTAAATAACAAAGCTGTTTCTTTTGCAGAACTACTTGGTATTTTTTATACACTTATAAAGGAAAATTTTTTTGGTGTCACATTAGCCATGTTCAGCACAGATAGAGTTCATGGATTTGTTTGTTTTCTGCTGCAGGAAAATTTCTGCCCTTAATGTTATACTTAATGCTGCTCAAAATTTCTTTTTCTGGCTGATGACCTCTGTCCTTGTAAGTTATTTTTTTGGGTAAAGCAGTATCAGATTCTTTCCAGAGGTTCTGGTACTTCTGTGTTGTAATTCATTGTTATATTTACCACTTCACCAGTGAAGAGGAAAAAAATTAGGTCATAACCTTCCTTCTGCAGATCCCTTTTAGTCTTCCTGATGTATTTCAATTTCATGAAATTTAGTGCTTCCAATATGCTACTTGCTATCAGTTCTGGTCCCTCAGGTGGCCATATCACAGTTTATTATGGTTATTCTAAAGCACCAGTAGTGACCTGCATTCTTGATCAATTGCTGAACTTAATTATACCATATAAATCATTTTGATCAATATCATTCTCTCCTAAAACTCTTGATGCACTGAATAACGTTTAAAAATCTTTTTCTCCCTCTGAAAGGCGTTGAAACAAAGGCAGGAGCCATCATTTGTTCTTCCTTAGTGACAATATTTTGGAAGTAAAACATTGGAGAGCTATTGAAATATCAATAGATAACAAAAGAAATGGAACACTGTTCAGTAAGTGAAAAGTCTTCACTCTCATTCATTGGAGCATGATGCCTGATGTAGTTAAAAGGAGAAATTGATATTCCTACCAGTAGCTGGACATAAAGCTGTGAATGTTTTCCTGTTTTAGCCTCTAAACATGAAAAACTCAAGGGCAGGAAAAAGGAAAAATGAACCCTGTAAGGGTTAAATAAATAAACAAAATGATTTGTCATTGAAGATGTTCTGATCATGGCAATGCTTGAATATTTAAATTAGAGAAAGGTTAAGACAAGGATATAGCTTTTCTCGCTTCAAAAATATCAGGTTAAAGGCAAAGCAATTGGTGGAATGATTATTGTTGTTAGTACTTTTATTTCAGGATGGACCTCCACAAGGTAAGAAATTGAAAGAGAAAGAGAAAAAGCCCAATAGCTGCATTAAACCAAAGGGTTTAATATTCAGAGTGGTACTGTAATATACAGTGTGCTGGGATATCTTTTGCTTTTTGTAAAAGAAAAAGAAAAAAGAATTAAATCCTTTTTAAAAAATGCTGTTTTCCCCATTGTGAGCTCAAAGTTTCTCTATTGTTGTGTTCCTGATAGCCTTGCAAGAGAAAGGTATGTTGTCTCATTTAGCAAAGCAGCCTCATTAAAGTAATTCTCATTAGGTTAGAGTTCTGTCAATTACCAATATTGAAAACAGAAAATGTTTTATTTCTTTGTATGTGAAAGCAATCAAATATGCGTTAGTTTATGAGTCCCATAACTCCACTAAGAGCAAAGATAGCAAGAAAAGGTCATCACGTATTTGAAGTAAGATAAAATTTTTAACAACTTACAGCACAATTTGAAAACTATTTTTTCCTCTTCCAAGAAAATTCCCTAAGAAGAAATCACCTCTGCCCTATTCCTTCTTTTCATTCTATTGCTGCATGTTTATGCAGTGCTAAAATCATATGAATTTGTGGATAAGGTCTTCTGGCTGGGCCTGAGACCCAGCGGAACAAACACCTTCCCTTTGGGGTGCTCCGTGCTCAAGGTCAAAGGCATCACTCGTGTCTCTTCAGTGAGAACACGGCGTGTGGGTGTTGATGGTCCACCCAACCCTGGGTTTGTTCTTCAGTGGTAGCACGAGATGTGGTTTAGGGAGACATCAATGAACTTGGTAATGTGGAGAGAGAGAACCAAACCCAACAAGGCCGAGAGAATAATGGATATTATGGAATGCAATTCTTGTCAAAACTGATTTAGGAAAAGCAGACAATAATTGAGATAAATGACTATGCTCCACTGCACCTCTTCCTCCCTTCCTTCCAGCCCCCCAGCACTACAGGGACATATGAATGTGCTTTTGCTTTTTTTAGAGTTGGCTCTTTGTCAAGGTTATCATTACTTGACTTTCTGACACTGTGTTGTAAAGCTCTCGTCAAACTCATTGGCGCCGTGTCTGGAATACGAGGCAGAACTTCCAGGGCTTCTCTTAGCAACGTGCACTCGCTGACCAAAAGCAGTCACGTGCACTTCAATAAATGCAATCATTTGAGGGGTTTATAGTTCATGTGGTTATAATGAGAAACAAATTTCATCAGTCAGCAACCAGAGACTCCCTATAGCGAGAATGCTGGGAAAATCTGTATTGAAGAATACAATTTTCTGTTGCAGGAGTTTTAAGTGGATTTGTTTTTTACAAAGGATCTTTTTCCGTGTAAAATCATGAACGTTATGTTGGCTTAGAAGTGCCTGAGCAATTCCAGGAGATTGTAACTGCTGGCATGTGAGGAATCATCCCTTAAGATTGTCCTCAGACTGGTTACAGGGGCCAGTTTGTGCTGCTGTGTGTGAAGACAGGTGGGACTGAACTTCCCTTTATTCTCATTTCCTGGAGTGGGATGCCCTTGGCCGAGATAAAGTCAGCGTTACAGCGTCGTGGTTTAACCCCAGTCAGCAAGCAAACCCCAAGCAACAGTTTTCTTTCCCTGGAGGTGGCCCTGAGATGGGTCTGTTACCATGTACCTGTTCCAAATTTCTGAGCACTGATTTGAGGACCTAAGAAACTCAAAAGCGTCTGGTAAAAACACAGATAAATTTCAGAAGAGGAACTTTTTAGAATCTTCTTTGAGGCAAAGTTTGTAGAGATGTATCTACCAAAATGACCTAATTTAAAGAAAATTCAATTGACTTCTCAACAAGGCCAGATTTGGGCTCTGACTCAGCGATGCTAATGTGAGTAACTTCCATACTGCCAGTTACTAAAATGTGTTTTAAGAACCAGAGCTTTGAAAGTTGAAGTCTATCGTTTAAATGCAGGGATAAATGCATCATAGTCTTCTAAAATAACCCAGAAAAGCATCAGGTTAATTTTGATATATAGTACCGTCAGGGTGCAGGGGGAAGCTATCAGTTACTATTCCTCAGCATTCTGCAGAAGCTGAGCCGGTGCTGGAGGGAGCTGCACGGTTGTAGGTGGGGAATGGCCCGGCGGCACTGGGGTCGCTTGGAACGCGGGCGCTTCCCTTTCCCTTTGACCGCACTGCGGAGCTGTGCTTGCTCCGGCTTGGGGAGGGACCAAACGCAGGGTGTGGTGGCTGTGCTGGGTCTTGTTTGTCCCAGCGATGTGTCCTTCGCAGGCAACGCCCTCCTGCTCTGTAACTCCTGCTCTACAGCCCGGCGTGGATCCTTGCTGTGCCTCGGGGCTGGGAGCAGGGACCTGTCCAGCAGTGCTGTGAGTGCTTGTGAGCTTTGTGTTGGCCACCACCGCATTGCACCTCCTCCCCAGCACGTTATCCAGACAGGGGTTTGTCCTTCAGGCCTCGAGATCACACCTGGTTTAAATCCACCCTTATTCCTACCTCAGGTTGGCAGCAAACTTTATTTACAATCCGTAATTACCTTAGAGCCTCATTACAGCAGACACCTGGTACTTGCTGTCACATTTAAGGTTGCAAAACAGTTTCCATAGCAACAGCTGTCTCTGCACACCATAATTTTGTAGAGCGTTTCCCCATTGGCTGCAAAAAATTTCACAATTGCTGTCTGTCCATGGTTTAATTTTCCCATCAATCAATTCTAAATTAATTTGAGGTGAAATAATGTATTTCTTACCAGAAAAAAAAAATCCCCAAATGCAACCCACTTTCTTCTGGGAAAAACTATTGCAGAAATAGACAGGCTGAGGTCTATTAGTATTGCTTAGACGGAGAAAAAAAGTTTGGCTTTAATTTATTTTTAATGAAAGTATGATAATATCATACTTTATGAGGCAGTGATTTTTTTGGACCATATAGTTTGCTGCCTGTCCTTTTACTTGACTTGTTCAACAGCTTTAAATACACATTTTTAAAAAGTAACAGCTATCTATCTGAAAGATTAACTTTTTTCTGGACACATATTCTACTTTGAATGTCCAAACAATAGAAATAACTCAGCATGTTCAGGCTGCATCCCTTTCACTCTGTGTATGTGTATTGTTAGAAACAGTCAAAGCTAAAGCCATACTGGAACATTTGGAGCCTCTAGCTTTGAATTTATCCACTTGGACATGTATTAGACCCAGGATTTGCTGCTTTAAATGTTTTTAACTTAAATTTAGCAAACTGTTAGTGTGATTTTCTTCAGACTTAACTGACTCCTGAGGAAATCTGCAAAGTAAATTAATTTGAAGTAAAATACCACACTAGTTCTAATGTTACTTGCATTTAACAAAATGCATTGTGAACTGATACAATCTTATTATTATTGTTTCAGATCTCATTCTATCTATGTTCAATCATTGTTTCTTAATTTTCTCATTTGTGGATTTCTTTGGTATCTCAAGCTTTATGTAAATGCTTTGGATTGTCTTTTTGGAATATTCTGCACAGTCTATTTTGTTCAGTTTGGTAGATTTTAATCAATATAAATCGTATTTAAAACCTTTGAAAGATTTAAATCATGGACATATATAAGGACCCAAATTTGGGGGATAGCAAAATGTATTAGGAGTCAAGATATATTTTTGTTCCTTTTAACAGTACGTATATTATCAATATAAGTCTGGAAATGTTTGGTCAGCACTCAGTTATTGACAATTTGTTTTGTATCACCTTTGTGTCAACAGCAGCTGCAGCAGAATTACAAATCTTCCATTATGCCTTCTGGTTGCCAGCATGACCCCAAATGCCCTCTTATCCAACAGAAGGAGTACTTTTTCTTTAAAAAATGAAGTGCAGGTTAATTGCATATTTACATCTTGAGAGATCAGAAGAAAATAACAGTGTTATGTTAACATTGTATTTATTTTTGTGTGTATATGTTTCAATAGTTTTCAGTAATCTGAAGACACCAGTTCTGTTGATGTAATGCAATAACTCCTGTTCAGGCTAAATATATTTATATGTATACTATGTTTCTGTGTGAGGGAATAATTTGATAGAAATTACTTAATTATAAGGTTAAAAGTGTTAAATAGCGCAAAAAGTCAGAATACTGAAGTTGGTAACATTAATGTAATGTGACCATAGGTTTTTCATTTAGCAACAACATGATTATCGTTGCAGTTTCAATGCATTCGAAACAAGGGGCTGCAGAACTTGGGCTGAGATGGATTCAGTGTTTTTGAAAGCTGTTAAAATAGTTATAGAGATTTCTGGAAGGAAATATATTTTCCAACATACTTGTGGTCTGGGGATAAATTCTGCTTGTAAGAGCACCAAAGCACATATTTACTTGTAAAAAGACAAGGGGTTCAAATCGTATTTGAACAAATATCAATTTGTCACTGTCGTATTCTGTTGGTATTAATGAATGGTGTATTTTGCACAATTACATCACACAGGAAATGTATACTGTTCTCACTGACATTAAAGAATATATTTTCTAAAGTGTCAGAGATACTTAGTTCTATTGAAATTCAGTTCTTTTCACAGTTTTGAACCATACCCCTTTAAATTGGTAGTTCAGCAGCAGATTTGCACAAAGGCATATTTGTATTCACATTTTCATCCTTCTTTGCATCCTCATCCATCAAGTTCAGACCATCTGAGTTTTTATTATATTTTTATTGAAATGTTAATATATAATATGAGAGTGCAAAAAACTGGAATATGTGAAAAGAAATAAATCACTGGCACCTAAAATATTATTCTGAGAAATTGAAAAGAGGACATGGATCTTTTGCTGCTTCTGTGCAGATGCTGACTTTTAGAAGCTGATGATATTACTTAGCATCTGCTGAATGTCTGTTTCTTGAGCCTGGTGGGTTATTATTTTTCCATTACAGCCGTGTTCCTGGGTTGTTCTGTAAGAGAACAGAGTATGTGCAGACTGACACCATAGATTATATGGCAGTATTAAACTGTCTTTACTCTTGGTGTTTGAATAACAGAGGGAGGTCAATAAAAACATGAAAGTTGAGGTTTATTGAGCCAGTTCCAGCTAGAAAGGCAGAATGATGCGTGTTGCATATTCAACAGCAGGCAGAGTGTTCCCATGAAAATGAATATTGCCTTTATTAATGAGACAGGACATCAAGATAAATGGAGAAACAACACATTTTTCCTGGAAAAGAAGTAATTTCCTGGGTGTGTAGGCAGCTTCTGCAATTGCCTTTCTTTTCATTACTGCATTTTGTGCAGTACATTTCCAAACACTTTTTGTAACATGATTTCTCTTAGAATGATTGTCTCCTGATGTTTGTGGCTTGACATTAGTGTTTGGTGTCTGAGGTTGCTTCAGAAACTTTAAAAACTAAGAAATAGACTATTTTCAATCCTCCACGTGCAAGATTTTTGTTTTAACTCAGGTAGCTTGGAGAAGTCCAGGTGGACTGCTCTGACACATCTGTGTTTATCAAACTGTTGTGCAACTTTTTGAAAAGAGAACAGACTTTGAAAAGGATCAACTTGCTAGGAAAACACAAATTATTATATTTTAACTGCAGACTGGCATTGCTAATGTTTGGATCTGTATTGCCCACTACAAATTATCTGTTCCAGGCTTTGCAGAAGGCTGACCAGTTTCCAATTCCCCACCCATCACTTTTACTGCTTGTAACTGCAATAACACTGGGAACGTTTTGTACTTGAGGTTTCCTGAGATTTTTGGGCTTGTAAAAAAACTGACAGTACTTCAGAGAGCTCCTCAGCTAATTTTCTGTGCCTGTTGACTTGAAACTGTTAAATTTTTCCAGATGCTGCCGTACATCTTTCACTACAGGCCACACAATTTTGTTTTGTTCACAGATGGATAAGTTTTAGTTTTGTTTTAAATGTAGCATAAAAGATTTAGAATCGTATTAATTTTATGAATTGATATTTGTACTACCTGTATTAGGCATCTGGCATATGCCTTGCTTACAAGTCCTTTTCTTTCAGAATTCATTTTTAAGAGCAGGTTCTTGGTATCTGTGACCCCGTTGCCTGTTTGATTGATTCCTTCAGTGTTTGTTATCAGCTACCAGCATTATAAACATTGCAGTGTGGATGTTAACCTTTTGCTTTGTATCTTTTTTTTAATGCTAGCACATTTTTTTGATGATTAATAATTAATAACTGCCAGTCTGTTTTGTTTCCTTTGGTTTCAAATCTACTGCATTGCTGGCATCCAGTAGGATTTTTTTCAGTGTTTTCAATTTGAAATGTAGTATTCTTGGCAAGGATGTTTTTACTATTGTACACACACAGGAAGTGAAAGAAGGAAAAGGTTTTGGGAGATTTTTTATAATTCTTGTTGTCTTTTTTTTAATAGCTTTTTTTAATTTCAGAAGAAAGAAGCTACAAAATACATTGGATTAAATAAATATTACATTAAATCAAAATAATACAAAGAAAAACAACCCCACAAAGGAACAACTTCTCTATTAAAAGAAATCTCTGAAAAATGGGCCGATTATACAAGAGAGGTTTTTATCCAGGGGGGAAAGAGTAAAGTCAAGATTTTTCTTTATTTTTAATTTTAAGTTTCAACCTTCTAACTAAGCACAGAAGTCATGCAAATGAGGGAAAGGTGAAGCAATTGAATAATTTGAAAGTGAAACATTATGTCTCATCTTGGAATCAGGAGGGAATTCAAGGAGCTATTTGATATAGACTCTCTTTCATGTTTATTAAATAGGATTTTTCAGTTTCTGGACTTGTACTGGAAAAAGTTCTAGCTGATGTTAAAACCACTTGCTCTATTTAAGGCATTGTGCTTCAACTTGGAGGCATTTAAGGAGTTGACCAGAGTGGATTTATTGCATGGATTGTTGTCTTGTGTTTTGAGATCTGTGCAGAGCAGGACTTAGTAATTAAATATCTTAACTGAGATTGAAAAGAAATACTTAATAATCCTTTAACCAGAGGTAGTAGATCAAGTTTTACAAAAAGCAGATTTAGTTAGAATTACGTTCTGTGCTATCAGAACACTTTCCTTGCATGTGTGTGGTCCGTATGGCAACACCAGGCACTTACCAGTACGAGGAACACAAGCGATCTGTTATTCACACTGGAAGCTCAGTTTGTTGTTCCCAACATTAACCCACTCTTCTGGAAAACAGCTTGGTCTTCCTGAGCTGTATATGGCCTGGTGTGTGTAAAAGCAACTAATGGACCCATTTCCTATACATTTAATTATTCCTTTTGGTCTTATGTCTCTAAAGCGTACCTGGCAGTACTTAAACTCTCTGACAGTTTAGCTGTGCACCATGTAAAGGAAGGTTCTTGGCTTGCCTTGGCAAGTCACACCCTGGAAACCTCCTATGTTTGTGGCTCTCTCTGCACCAGAACGTCTATCCTCACATTCTGCTCCATACTTCCTTTCTGGTGCCTCTTTCTAGAAGCAAAATTGTGTTCTCTGGATTTTAACACTGGTCATTCTCCTTTCTGCTGTTCTGACAGGAAACACATTGAAATCCTCATGATAAGTTTCATATTTGCTTTCCCCCCCGTCTTTTATAGGAAAATTTTTGGTGCTAGTGATTTCTTTGCCCTCCTTTTTATAATTTCTTTCCTTCTCCTGTGCATTAATTCTGAGGCAATCTCTCACATGCTTTCTTTCCAAAGAATTGACCCGTTACAGGAACCCTCCGTGTAGTTACTGCCATGGAAAGCAACATGGATAATGCACTTGGTTTCTGTACTGCGAGTTCATCCAGCTTGCTGGTTTTGGTCTAAAAGGCCACTAGACCCACATCTAAATAGTATAAAAAGCCTCAGGTTTCATTAATACAAAGCAAATGAAATATCCAGTTATAAAATACATGGTGGCACCCATCCTCCAGTAATGAATGATACCCTAGGAGAAGCTATGAATAGTCCTGGAAAAAGAAAAATGTAACTGTTTGTGACTAAAACACCGTCTATCTTCACTCTTGAAGTATGTAAAGCTGGATACTTGGTTCTTCTGGTTGGTTATTTTTTCCCCCTGAATCTGGAAACAAATCACATGCAAACCATCAATTACTAAGTTGCTTTAAGGCTTACAGTGTGACAGGATAGCTCGTTCTGCTCTAGCAAATAGCCGTTTACAAGTTTCAGTGTTGAAAGGTGCCATTTCAAAATGCTTTTAGAAACACTGAAAGAAAAGTAATTCCATTTTCCTAGAAATTTTCCAAATGTAATATTTCTGAATAACTTCATGCAATTCAGAAATAGAATGGCATGTTTGCAATTGACTCAGGACAAGAATGTTTGTTTTTTTTTTTAAGATATGAGATGGCTGAAATAAGGAGAGCTTGGTCTCTTTGTTTGGAGTAGATATTATCTCTGAGAAATAAGAGCAGAAGGAATGCCATCTGGCCTATGAAAATCAGCCATTGAAATGATTACAATATCAAAGTAAACAACCTACTAACCTTTAGCAGTGTAATGAATATCACTGATATCACTTCAAACAGGGTGGTAAACTGAGGGGCTTGTTAGAGCAAGAAAATTCTCCATTGTGAGAGGAACAAAACTCTTCTGTTTCATTAATGGCTCCTGGTCTTCATCCGATGCAATGGATGAAGAAATGCAAAGCTGGTGCTGAGTTACCATCCCAGCCACCCCTGTGATGGAAATATGTGTCTACAGCTGCAAGTGTAAAACCTCCCACAGATTTTCAGTGATCCGTGCCTTAGATAGCCGGGGCTCTTAGATCCGTGCCTTAGATAGCTCTTGGCACTTAAAGAACCTTGTATTCTTCTCTGAAGATACCAAAATATAGCCTGTGACAGCAATGCATATACCACAAGCTGTACAAATGGAGTTTGTGTCACGTCACCTGACAGAGGTGATGCAGAGCCTGATAACCATACTGAGCATTTCCAGCCGTGGGAAAGCTTTTCTGCTCTGCTGTGAACAAGGAATGCCTGGATGGTTTGGAAGTGATTAGAAAATAGCTATCATTTTAGAGTGCAAGGCTTTTAACTTAGCCTGGTGAGCGTGTCTGCCTCCCTCAGAAATGGGTGACAAACTCTAACCAAAGAGAACAAACAATTCTGCTCGTCCTGGGTGATGCATTTGTGCCCAGGAAAGTGTGTTATGGAGTCCCTCTCTGCTGTTTACCCTCCCAACAGCCATTTCAGCTGTACATACCGAAAATATGGGGAGCAAACAAAACTGTTCTCACTCATTAATGTAACACTGGACTCTGGGAAATGAGCAAATTTTTCAAGTGTGACCTTCATTTTTAGCGTTGCCTGTGCTTTACAGCTATCTAATATTAGCCATTTTCTTTTTCTGGATTCAAGAGGATTGAACAGCCACTTTTTCTACCAATTACTACTGAAAGTAAACTCTAGATTTGTCTTGAAAAAGAACCCCTCTGAAAACCAAGTAATGAAATTTGAGACATTTTTGAAATATGACTTTTAATTCCTTGCACTTCAGTGGCTCCGGCTGTACAATGGCCATCTCAGCTGGGTGTTGAGGAGGCTTGTCAGCTTAGTAATAAACTGGAAGGAAGTCATTAATACTGTCCTCAGATTGCACTGTAAGAACCCAGAGAGTAAAAGTCCATGGTAGTTCCATTTCCCCCACGGAGCTCTTTTCTTGCTGCTCTGTCAAGGGAAAGACCGAATTTCTATTGCCCTTCAATGGACTTGCCTCTAAATCTCACAGATATTGGGTGCTATGCAGAAACCCAATCTCCATGGCAGTCAAGTGCCATTGGTGACTGTGTAATACTTGCCAACACAACCTTAAGGGATCTGTGTAGTCTGCTGAAGGATCCAGTGGAAATGAGGGATATCTGCTCATGCTGTACCTCTCCATGCTTTACACCCATCCATCAGCACGTGTGCAGAAAGCCAGAAATATGTGTTAGCAGAGTGGCCTCTGTCATTTACACAGAATTGGGGCTTTCTGTGGGGAGCTTTCCTAGACCCATATTTGGCCCCTACACAATGGTTGTGATGTTGGTCAGGTAGCATCTACTGTATGTCCAAAAATGTTCCCTGTGAACTTGCTGGGCTGGCTGTCAAATACATTGAACGCCTCTAATTGGAGTACTTGCCTCGAATAATAAATTCCTGGGTCTATATTTACCTTTGCAGTGTCTAATTAACTCTGTGTGAGATTTGCTGTTCAGGCCTCAGGTTTGTAGGAGCTATGAACCAGTTCCTTAATTCTCTGTTAAATGCAGGGAGTTCTCATTTTACAAGTTATCTTTTGTGTGTTGAAATTTAAATAATTTGAACCTCAAATAGCCTTTAGATTTTACATCATATTCTCCCTGAGTTTTGATGAAGCAGTGAGCCTGCAAAAAAAGGTGAAATTGTTCAGCTGCCCAGCTTGTGCAGGCCTGTTTTTGAATAAAACTTTCTCTTTCTTCAGCAGTGGAATGTTTGTGGAGATTGTGATGATACAATTGAAAGGCACCTTGTCCGTGCACCAGAGCAGCTCCCAATGCTTTGCTGGAAAGTGCAGACGGAGGCAGATTGTTGTGCAGTGCTGGACAGCTTCCAATGCATTTCCTTCGGTGCACCTGTGCTGCAGGTGGAGTGACCCCTTCTTTGCCAACTTTTACATGGAGTTAATTTATATGGAACTCCATTTATGAAAGATTAGGTTTTCACATTCTTGATTGATCAGTCTCAGGTCTCTCAAAAGTATTGCATATGTGTCTGCTCAATAATATAGTTTTTTGTCATTAATAGTTTCTGGTTGACAGGTTTGAATTGTTCGTGGCTGGAATAGCCTGAATTTCAGATTTCTGAACTTTAAAAGCTATACTAGGAAACTGTATGGAGAAAAATCTCCACTTCTAAGACAGGATTAGAGACAGAAGAGGTAAAACAAACCTAAAAACTATTTGATTTTTTTCCTGAGTAAGGTTCTGACAAATTTATTTATTTTACTTGTTCTATTTGAAAGCAGAGTATAATACTTTGATAAGCAAATTAAAAACAGCAGTAGAAGTAGTTGTCTTCTTTTTATTATCTTTTTGACTCATGTCATTGCCTGGAAAATCAGGAGTAACAGAGCAATATCAAGGACAGTTTTACACACATTCACCCTCTTTTGTACAGTGTCAAGTACATTTATGTTTAGTATATTGAGTCCTTGGGCTTATACAAGACAACCCCCCCACACCAATATGTTTGCAGCTGACTATGATAGCTCTTCCATTACCACTCCCTAAGCACTGTTAATTTCTGACTAAATTGCATGAACATACCACTGCAGAGAACAGATGTGCTGCAACTGGGATACAAATGGAAAGGGTGTATGCTTGACCCTGCTTATGCATGTTGGGGTAAGTGAGCTCCAGTTGGGTGGGGGAGCTGAACCTGCCAAGTCTGATTATAATTGGTGATACAAACCAGATAATTAGAGACACAATAACTGGAGATGTGAAAACCTCTCTAGCAGAGGGACACGTTTAAGTGCTTGTGCCTTTGGCCTCTCCGTAAGGACACTGCTTGTGTAAAGAAGACTGTATTTTAATTACATCAGATTTCATAAAAACAAAAAAGGGCATTTGTCCATCATGGAACAGAATGTTATAATTCACATTCTGAGGAAAACAATGCTGAATTTTAGATCCACATTTGGATCAAAATCTAGCACCATCTATTTCCATCTTACAGTCTAATTACGTACATAACCAGAAAAGCAGCAAATCCACTGATATTACAGCAGTTACTCATTTTTTTATATTTCCACGATTTCAGAGTTATTTCAGGGACAATATAATGTAAAAAGAGAGGCACTATAAGTGCCCAAGGTCATCCTGGTAGTGCCAGTTAGCAAAAATAGATTTTTAATATTGTGTTTTATAGGCAGTTGAAAATTCTCCCAAACAGCTTTACTTATGAATACAATTCTCTTTTTTAATAACCTGTGGGCCTCCAGAAAGCAACGAGAACAGCATGACTGTTCTGGAAATGCATTTCTAGGCAAAGTATAGTGATGTATTCACACAGTATTTTTGTATTACAGGAAGAGCTACAAGACAGTAGCACACGAAGACTGTTCTGATTTGCTGTTCTCCCCCCATGTAAGATGTGAATGAATAAAACAATAACACCACTATTTTTTAAGGATTACTTCTGATTTGGATGACCAAAAGAAATAATTTAATTTTCATTTTTAGTTTAGGACTATAGTTCAAAGTTCAAGTTTATAAAAAAGGTTATGATGGATCAGTGTTTGCTTTACTCCATCTGTGATTTTCAGTGTGTAGCAAGTTCATTCTGAGTTTATGCAGGAAATGCAGGCAGTAAAATCTCCACAGAGCTTTGCATTTTATAAGTAGAAAAAACCCCAAACAAAAGCAAGTGCAGAGTAGGGGTCTCCTCATGAAAGAAATTGAATCTGAGGAGGTCTCTCTGTTACCAGGTAAGGTGGTGAAAGGGTGACATCAGTTGCAACACAAATACTTACTGAGGAAATATTACAAATGACAGAACCTATTGAACAGGACCTTCTGCTTAGACTGCCAGCCAGGCTTGTCTAATGATAGTAAAAGTGGGAGAATGAAGGTCTGAATTTAATGGAGGCTTCAGCAAAGCAATTGCAGAAGTCAATTCCTTTAGGTGAAACAGGTTCTGTAGGGTAATTGACAACCAAAAGAGTGAATACTTGCAGGTGATTTTGATGCTTTAGGGATGTATTTTCTTCTTTTACACATCTTTCTCATCCAAAATCTTAGTCACAACAGACATTTTCAAGATTTTTTTCTTCATTTCCTGTTGGAATGAATCTCTAAATGTTTATGTGAAAGATACATTTATGTGTCAGAGGAAAGGTAGTCTGAAGTCTCTTTACAGAAGATTCATTTGCAGTAGTAAGATAAACCTTGTCTCTGTTTTGCAGACAAAATTAACTGATGTTGTTTGCCTAGAAGATTCAGGCCTGGAAAAACCTCAAAGATTTTTCTTTAAAATTAGTGTGCTGGCTGTGGTGTGTCTGTTATTGTATGAATATTTTATATAGTTCTGGAGTCCCTCTCTATATTTTATTGTCTTTTGGGCAAAAGTAATAATTCTACAAAACAACAAACCAGTCAGATGGTTAAAAATCTGCTTTACTTCCTGGCTTAAATCACTCTGGATGGTCTTTAAGTCCAAGTTATGGCCCCTGACTCCCCAGTCTTGATGCAAAGTGTGCACTTCATCTGTGCAGCCTCATTGCCTTGAGACCCTGCCTGAAAATTGTAACTGAAAGGTGCTGGAGATCAAACCTGGATACTGATTATATGTGACAAGGAGGGTAGAAATGAACTTTCACTCTGTGTGGCTGTAGGTCTGTGAGCCAGTAAGAGTGAAAACCAACTACAGTTTAAGCCACTCATCTTCAGCAATACTGTGGAAATCACTGAATATCTAAAAGCAGTTAGACTGAACTTATAGTTTTGGATTCCAAGGTTTTTTTTCCCCCATAGAAATGCTGTTATTGGGACACAAAAAATTTTCACATTTCGAAATGGGAGTAGGTTACACAAGAAAGTCCTTCAAAGCAGGGCAGTGCCTTGCACACCTGCAAAACTGTGCATGCAGAGGTTCCCTGCTCATGACAACTCATGGGTTAGTGCAGCCCTGAAGGTGGATGGCACTTCCAAATGGGATAATTCAAAACTGCATCACCTGTCTCATTGCACTCACACTCACTGCTGCTGGGAAACTGCATGTTTTGCATATTGTACAGCACAAACCCCTGGAAGCTGTGGAGGGAAGGCAGGTCAGGTCCCTGGCTGACCCACATGCATTTTCCACTCTGAAGGTGCAGAGAGGCACTGGGACCTTAAATGAAAGCCTGGAACTCAGTGCAGTCCATCCTGGGATGGCAATGCAGCTGGCTCTGCTGGTTTATAGGACACTGCTCCCACAAGGGCATTCTACTGAAGTGACTGCACTTTTCTACTAAAACCACCAAATAACTGTCAAATGGCATCATTCAGTGTGTGAAGGATAGTTAAAGGAGTGGATCCTCATTCATACAACTTTGATTTTCAGATCATTATATATAGAGCTCATGAATCTTTACCAAACTGCTTCATTCACTGAAACCCAGAATTGATTTTTTTTTTCACTGTGAGGATTGTGCTGAACAGATCAATGTTTAAGCATGTCTGAAAGCAAGGGTCATAAATCATCTACTTGAGTATAAACTCTTGGGGTTTCAGGAGCGGGTGTTTAAAGCCTGTAGGACTAATATTACATAAGGGGTGTATTTATTATGCTTTAAAGTATTTTTCTCTAGTAATATCTATGTGTGCAACTAGGAGAGTCTTCACTTGTTCTATTATTTTGTTTTGGCTCAAGATTTTTACTGGCTTTTATTAAAATGAAAAACAGTGGAAAAATACATCGAACTTAATATTTTATATGGCTTAAATTTTTTTTTGTGCAGTGTTATGTAAAGTCCTTTATGAAATTTAGCATTTACCTTGTGTTTGTTTAATCAGTTGCTTAATTTGTATTCCATTCACTCCTAAATACCTTGCTTGGAGTCAAAGCTTTACAATATTAGATGCTATAGAAATGTGAAGGAAGAGGACAATCTGGTTTTACCATCTGCTACTTGGTCTTGTGACTTACATGGCTCACTTTGTGCAGCATGTACATATTAAAAGTAGTGTTTCCTATTAATGAACTACACACACAGAAGCCCTTGCCTACAGTCTCAGGGCTGCAAGTGCTGCTTGAATAGTTCTTGGAAAGAGACTGTTCTCTGTGTAAGGTTGTTTTGTGTGAGTTTGTGTCTGTAAGGAAGAGCTGCAGGTTAAAACACATTCTGGGAAGGAGCAGAAGAAAATGACAATTACATCTCTATGAATAGGGACAAGCTTCATGTACAGCTGGTGAGTTTGTTTCTCTTCTGAGAAATGAACGATAAAGAACAGATTGTGTAAGACATATCTGCCACAGAATTCCCTGCTCCATGGTGGTGGCTTCCCTTGGGTGTTGTGGTGCACGGGCTCTCCAGGCAGCTCTGCCATTGACTCGGAGAGCAAACTTCATTAGCTTGCAGTTGTGTTTCAAGGTGTTAATAATGCATAACTTTGCCTTCTCTGGTGTGTAAATTGGGATGATGTTATCTTAATTTGATGTCAGTGAGCAGATTTATACGATTTTGCATAATTGCAAAAGATGCAAGTTGATGATCTGGAATTGGAGAAGAAATGTTTCCTTGTTTTGAAATTCTTCTTCTATATTCACAAATTAGAGATTATACTGAACTTTGTTTTGTGGAAGACCAGTAACTCCTTAACTGATGTAATTTTCTAGGATTGTGTTCTTTCATTTTTTAGGTTGCTATTTTATTTTATCCACATTCCTAATAAAATAAAGTTTTACTTTCTAATAGAGCTCAAGTTACATAGAAAATCTCTAAACAGTATGGATATCAAAAGTTAATTATGCAAATAACTCAAGTACTCCACTGAGACCTTAGGAGAGTCAGACTCAATTAATCAGCAACAATTGAAACCTCATATTTCTTATTGTGTTTGGTTTTTATTTGGGAAAATAATTTTTGAATGAAAATGGCATTATTTAATATTTAATTTCCATACAAACACAATGTACCCAACTAGGAACTTGCAGGCTGTGAATAAGTAAAATGAACTATGAACTTTACCAGTCTGAAAACTCAATCGCTTTCATATTCATGAGGTTTTATTATTGTTACTGATGGATAACATTGCCCATTTAATTCACTTCCTACCTCTCTCTCTGAGTCTCCAAAGCCACATCCCTTGTGATTTGCTCTGTGGAATATAGGGAGTGTTTTTCAGGTTTATTGAAGCACAGGATAACTAACCTTTTATTTATTTGGCCCATTACAATGTCTTTCATATGGGCTTATTCATATTAGTTATTTACCAGGCACATTAACACATTTGTCTTCTGAGGATTAAGCTTAATAATTTGAAAATACGTTTTCTGAGTAGTTTACTCAGTGTATAGTTTATAGTGTATAATTTATAATTTCAGGGATTACACTGATTATAGAGAATTACCTTAAATCCCTCAGAATAGAGTATCAGTGTTTTTCTGAAGTCAGTATTAAGCATCATTGCTGTCTAATGTGAACCCTGTGTGCTCACAATGCTGATTACAGGCACCACAAACTCCAGTGAGTTATAGGATTCAGGTGTGAAAGTGGAGAGAGATTATTTGCAGCTGAATAGAGAGTAAAGCCGCCTGTCAGCAACCCTGACAGGTGTGTCATGATGGCAGCGGGAGGAGAGGGAATTTAGGAATGTTTGTCAGGGTGCAAGGAAGACTGGCTGACCCATAAGGCCAGGGAGCAATTCCCCATCCAGCAGGGCAGGGGTGAATTACTTTTTATTTTTGGAGAGAGAAGGGTCCTAACAGTGGTACCAGCCCATCACTTTTCTGAACATATTTTCTAATTATTGGCCCTGAAAGAACCAGCTCCTCTGGATTACCTGTGTGTTGGCACAATAAGAGAGGCACAATTCCATCACTGCAGAGGATGGCTGAGCCTGACCCGTGCAGAGGTATGCACCACTCTGCCCAGCCTGGAAACATTCTGCAGAACTGTGTAATGCAGAATTTCCACCTTGAAAAGTTACCCATGTATGAACTTCAGGTACCCCTGGAGGTACCTGAGGGTTTTGAGTATTTCAGTTTTGCTTCTGTTACTTACATACCTTTTGGATGTACCTCTTTCCCTTAAAGACTCTTTATTTTGTATGTATTTGTCCATGGTGTGAATCCGTTGATAAGTCTCTGTGACTCTCCTATTACAAAATGGCTTCACTGTCTGTATGAATAGATTTAGCACAAAAATTTTGAAGAGATGTAACTTTTATTTCAAATTGATATTTGAGAAGAGCTATATGTTTATTTAGATCAACAGACAAAGCAGAAGAATCACCAACTGGCAAATCAGGCACTGTTAGTTTGGTCTTCATGATACCAACCCCCAGCCCCTTCCCCCAAAATGTTGTTTCCACAGTCCGTCAAGATGAGAAATGAAATTGAAACTTAACTGAAAATGACAAAGATGCTCCTGGAGATGAAATCTGATGAAAATCCATCAGTGTGGCAGAGGGAGATTGTATTTCAGGGCAGTTCACCTGTCTGAGCTGGAAGGACTCTGAAGCTGCAGACAGTGACAAAATACTGGGTCTATTATTTGCATATTTATGTTAGAGCTGAAGCTTGCCAAGTTTAAAATGTCCTCCCAAATTATATCCCACGACAGAAAACCTGAAATGGGAAATGGTATGGTGTTGTGATTGGAGTGTCATTTATAATATGGCTGTTTGCAGAAATCTCTGTTTGGGTGTCTTGCAATAGGTGGATATTTGTTTCAAATAGCAGTAATTAACTTTGATCAACTGTTGTTGTATACAGAACTTTAACCTGACATGTATTTTGTTTTACATAAAGATATCTTCTAGTAGTGAATGAAAGGTTAGTCACAGAATCATATTCAGGATGAGAGCAATACTGGTATTAAGATCACAGGTTAAGTAATAACGTGGTAATTGAAACTCGAGATCCAACAGAACTGGACGGGGGTGTACGTGTTCCTGCCCTGTGTCCTTCGGGGATTCAGATCCTTTCGTTCAGCCAGGATTTCACTCCATCTCTTCACTCGATAGGTCTCACCTGTGTCTCCCCTCCAGGTGCAAACACAACGAGGCACAGGTGCGAACGGTCTGTTTGAAGTTCTTAAAGCTGCAATGAGCGTGCCCTGCGCAGCCCGGGCCTGTGCGGGGCTGGAGAGGGGTTGGTGCGGGCTTTGGCAGCGTTTGGGACAGCGGCTGGGGCTGCTCTGCTCGCAGATGAGAACACCCACATGCTCTCCCCAACCGGCTCGGGGTGAACGGGGTAAGAACACCACATCTGAAAGAACCTGCACGTTCTGGCATTTTGATGTGCCTTACCAATGGTTCTTTTGTGTCCACTTTGCGAATGTTTGCGTGCTCAAGTTTGGTAGCAAAATACCAAATTTCATGAGAAAAAAATGTCTGGAGCATTTGATGGTTCAATAGATATGTATCTGAGTAATTTCATTTTTTAAATGCATTCATGTTATCAATATATATACTTAAGTGTTTGTGCAATGAAGCCCCTTGATGATTGCATTTTTCTCTGCCCAGGAACAGCAGATCATGTTCAAAATATTCACATTCAGTTCCTTGAAAAATGTTTTCTAATATTTTAATTTGCAATGTAATCAGTAATTTACTCTCTGCCTACAGAGAGTGTCCTAATGAGTTGACAAAGTTCATTAATTACTTATTCTGCTCTAAAGTAAATGTGCTTTTATAATATGAGGGATTTATATTAATTATAATGGCAAGTGTGATGGTGTTTAAACAACTCAGCTTTAAAACCTAATGTGATGGGACATGTAAGGTTGCATCTTAAAAATCTGACTCATTATTTTCGTAGTAGTTACAGTGATCAAAATGGATGTATTTTATTACAGATTTAGCATTTCTCTAGTGATTGTGAGCTGAAAATTTAATCATGGCCTTTAAGTACAATATTATTGGTTTTCTGTTTGTTTGAAAAAAGAGTACTAGTTGAAAAGGAAAATTAAAGTATGTGTCCGGAGGTTCTTTTTCATGTTGAGGAGTGTTTGTGGTATCCCTAGGAATATTAAGTCTGTTTTATACGGAGTGGCTTTCTTCTGTAAGAGAAGTAACTCTAGATTAAACACACTCTCTTGTAGTTACTACACAGATGCATTTAAAGTTGTTCTTGGTTCAAAGCTCACCTGGGTAGCTCCAAATGGTGTCATATTCAAATTACTTTATTTTCTTTCCTGTTTGATACCCATGCTTTCAGGGAATTGTTCTTTCAGAAGAAGAATCATATATTCTGTTGGGGTCAGTTTCTGCACTCAGGTGTTAGTTGAACAGTATAGCTCAGGGAAGGTGTGTGACTCTAACCAAAGACTCAGTTTGATGTGATTTTCTGAGGATAGCTGCACAGCAAGATAACAAGAGAGTTACTGACCCCTGCGTGGTTTAAAATAGTTCTTATTTTATTATTCTCTTTATTTAATGTTAGCATGTCCTAGCTGTCACACATTGGAAACGCCATCCTTCCAACCAGATTTTGTCTATACAAATGATCAAATAACAATGGAAATTATGTCTAATAAACAATGACCACATACAAATCAATCTGGGCATCAAATTTTAGTGGCCAATGTGCCATATAGCATCAGGGCTACAACTGTTTGCATGTGTGAGTTGACAGAGGAAATAATTGTTCAAAATTCTGCCAATATTACCTGAATGTTCTTTGGCTTTTGTTTCAAAATATTTAAATATATTTCTTTTATGCAAAGACTCAAATATACTTAAAGTGCTTAAGAAAAGTCTCCTTTTAAATAACTCAAACTGTTTTACTGTGTCAGTGGCTGAAAAACATAACAATAAGTACTTTTCTCCTGAATATCACACATTTAAGAATGTGCCAGTTGCAGTCTAATAATTTCACAATCTATTCTGCAATAAATAGGAACTTGAGATTTAATAAAATCTAACTTACTGAATGTTTCTTCTTTTGCAAAGCATTTCAGACTTTTTCAGGATTTACATGAAATATTTAGTGGTTGCTCAGATGTAGTTCTGTAATGTTAAGCATGAAGTGTTAAAATACGTATATTTTCTGTAGCTCCAGAAACTGTGGTTTTATTCAAGTTCTGTAAATGGAAGGGAATGGTATTTATAGCTCTGTAATGAATGTCATGTGAGTCTGTAAGATTAGTTTATATCCACTTCATATATCAGAAAAGGCTCTGTAGTTTTATGGCACGATATAAAATTGGAGGACATGAAGCGCTTATTAATCTCATGGCTGTGAAAAGTTTAGATATCTTTCTTCATCTATCAAATGGGGAATAGACATATTCCTAATTATGCCACACATCTCAGTAGGACAGGGACACAAGTATTAAGTTTCGTTAAGAAAATTGTGTGTAAAGTTTTGCAAGTGTGTATAACTGCTATGTTGAAGCCCCAAATTGTATTTAAACTTTAAGAAGCACTGCACACATGTGTGGTGGTTAAATCCTCTGTAATCCTGTGTGGGGAGGGTACATACAGAGTTCAGTGTTTCATAAAGCAAGAACAGTATTTTCCCAGCTGATCCACCTAAATACTTCACATATAGAAAATTGAAGAGGAATTTAGTGCAGTTCTAATCTTCAACATTAGACTAAGAACATGCCCATCGTTTAGAAAGTACAGATTCAAGCTGCAAAATTGTCTCATCTCTTCTCCCTCTGGCACAAAAACGTTCCCAAGCAGCCATTTTTAATGTATTGCAGTGAGAAGTATTCAATGTGTCAGTGTTCAAAGAGGAATGATGGTGATATGATCTCTTTGTCCAAGATGCCTTATTATGCAAGCAAGCCCTCAAAACATTCTCGTCATTGTTTCACCTGAATATTATCTAAACCCTCCCTCTATAACTCAGTTTAATTTTCTCAGATGTTTCAACCTTCAGTCCTCTACCCTGCTGTGTACCTGTATCGTAAATGTTGATGATCTGTATCTTTTTGGTGAGAGTCTATAGAGTCTTTATTGCTTTATTCCAGCTTTTTGTGACCATCAGTGTTAGTCTATTAAGATGTTGAAAGCATTATATTGGAACATGCATTGCAACCAAAACGTAGAATAAAATGAACCTGTGTATGTGTTAGATACTGCAAATTGCTGTCGTTGTTTTTGATGTGTATATGAAGGGTCGAGAACTACAAATATTTTTATGATGAAGATATAAAACTTGTGTCAGGGTTGTTAATCTGATGGACAGGACCCCAAAGCAATAAAGGGATTATTTGCTGCAGATATTCCACTGGCTTTCATATTTAAGTGTGCATGCAAAGAAGGTGAAGTGAATGGAATGTACAGGGAGACATGCTGCTATTTTCTCTTTTATTTTCAGTTTGTTCAGTGTATAAACATGATGCTGTCCAGACACAGAGGGTGTGCATTTTGGGGGAGTATCCTTTGTATCTTATACAGAAGACTTGTTCCTCTTCTAGTTAGAATCAATTTTTAGAAATGCTTTCTTACTAATGGTTGATTCTTAGTTATTTTAAAAACATTTGACCAAAAAGACATCTTCTGAAGCTGTGTGTGCTTCAGATTAATCTTTGAATTGCTCTCTGTCTCTTGGGTCAATGTTCAGGCCTTTGAAACCTGACCTGTGGAAGACACACTTCGGTAGTTTCTAAGAGAATAATCTGGGGAAAAAAAATCCTTTTCTATTTTAACTGAAATCTGCTAGCTAGAAATGTTCACAGACCAGAGAAATAAAAAAATCCAATGTTTTCATGGGAGTGATTAACAAAAAGAAAGATTACATGTCTTTGAGCTTAAGATAAATACATATTTTTTTATGCAGTTTTAAATTTAAAAATGCTTTAGGAGCTTTTATTCTTAGGCAATCTCTTGTACAATCTGCCTTTCATAGACTTATGTGCTAAATGCAAATTGATCCCTATTGCAATGAGAGGATAGGAAGAGAAAACCTTTTCATTCTGCCAGCTCAGTGTAATGGCCAAGAGGAGTGGGCTCAGTAATTCTTCCTGGTGATGTTCTAATTGTCTTCCTCTCTTGTGTGCTCAGACACCAAGAAGCAGCAGGCTAAGCAAAGATCTTGGTAAACTATTCCTAATTAATTAAAAATCCTTGAAGACTCCCTTTGGAAAGGGATAATTAAGTTCAACTTGTTCTCTACTGATTCAAGAAAAAATGCAAATACTGGTTTGATTACCATCTACCTTTATGTGCAAACAGCCTTCCCCCCACTCCCTTTTATTTTTTATGTAGAAGTATAGATGTCACCGCACAGAAATGCAAAAGATAGATCCTCAAATGATGTGATCATGTGGTGCATACCAAAACATAGCCACAGACAGCAGTTTAGACAAAGCTCTGTTTAATTTAAAACACAAATATAGTAAAGATGTGGGCAACAGAGGAAGCTGTTATTGATTTCCATGCCTGATGCACCACTGATTTCTGACAAAAAGCTGATTAGAGACATCCTCTGCTCAGGGAAATGTCCCGATGCTGTGCCTGGGGCAGGCTCAGGATGGTGTTGAGCTGTGTCAGCCTTTGTGCAGCACCCAGACACGGCTGATGGATGCTGCCTGGCTGGGACAGGCTCTGCATTAACAAGGAGGGCTGCAGCTGCTTGCAGTCAGAGTTGTTTGTCTTCGGATTTTCCTATTGCTTGGAAAGTAATTGGCAGCAGGAGCTGGTAGAACATTTTCTTCTGAAATAAAATCCCCATAAGACAAGGAAAGTCAGCCTTTGTCAGAAAGTAATTTCCTTTGCTGGATGAGAGTAGTGGGACACTTAGAGTTGTGGACAATAGGAACTATGGGTCCCAGCTCCAGGGTTTCCCATAACAACTTTGCCCCAGGGTGTGTTGAATTCAGTCCTCAAGGCATGAAGTGACCAAGCCTGTTCTGAATCCTGCTTCACACCAGAGTGAGCCTGTGGTAAGGTTGGGGTTTGAGCTCCCTGGCTCCTGGTGGCTGCAGGGCTCAGCCTGGCCCCTCTGCCCAGGGAGCGGTGTGGGAGGAGCCCTGCCCGCTCCTGGCCCTAGGAGCGAATTGTCATTACTGTCACATCACCCCAGCACCTTCTGCTTCAGGAATACTGCGCTTTCGTTTTTTTAGGGCAAAATTTTCCTCAGATTTTCTGGTTTCATGAATTGAAAATTGAGAGAGACTGACGCCAAATCAGAATAAAATTGTGTTTTTATGAAAAATCTATCCAACCTTTGAAGTCAGGTTTACTGACCACAGAGGAGACTCAGCTCCTAGTACCTTATAATTCAATTGGAATGCAGTTATACTATATTTATAGTCTGAAGTACAGTAAAAAGAAAATCAAAAGAAAAACTGATTTTTTGTCATTGCATATATTCCTTGCTAGATAGGTTTTAATTGAGATGTCATCAGATGAGCTACTTCAGTGATTTTTCTCTATCCTTTTTTACTAGTGTTTAGATGATCTATAAATGCAAGCAAAGACTGATGTCTATTCTCATAATGTGTTAGATTATTGTCTCTCATTTTTAGTCTAAAACTCAAAGCTGTAGCAGGAAGAGAACAATGTAAGAACAGTATGGAACAGAACTGGAAAGTACCTATAAATTCACTGCTAAAGAGAATACCTGTTTATGGCTGTGTGGGTTTTTTTTTCAATTGTAATATTTTTTGTTCAGAGATGTAGTTGGGGTCTTGAAACTTATTATACAAGCTTCTGAATTTGAAGCATTTTAGTGGCTTTAATAGTTAAGATTGAGCTGCTTTTGGTAATTACGGATATGGCTGTTTGGTATGGTTTGTCAGCCCAAACTGTTCATCAAGCTTGGTCTTGGGAATAAAAGATGTCAGAATTATTTGAGGCAGCTCAATAGCAGAGTGGAAGGTCTAGCAATTGCCATTAAAATGTTATGGATGTGGTTGCAAGTGACAAGGGGACAACCTTGCACAAAGAAATCCAGACAGCACAGGAAAACCTTTCCCAAAAGACTGTAATTATTTTGACAGAAGATATTATGTGCCAGATTTAAATAACCAACTCTCAAATTGCTGTAACTGGTGTCGTAAGAGATTTTACAGCTCTTGGACAGTGGCACTTCTCGTGGTAGTGGTGACAAGTGATGGGAGCCTCTGAGCCAGAAAGCAGGATTGATCCCAAAGGTTTTCAGTATCTTGCTGGACTATTCATTGTTTTGTAAAGCTGTAGCAGAAATCACAAACTCTAGCGAGCCAAATTCTGTAACTTTGCACACTTATATTTATTCCAGTGTATGTACTTATTTATTTTACTTTTAGGATGGTGCAAAAACCACTTTAGTTTTGTTTGAGCTAATTTTTTTTCTTTACTTGCTCCTCCTTTCAGAAAGAAGTTGAAAGAAGGTCAAAAAGAAAACTGATTTTTAAAAAATTGTCTATATTTCTAACTTGATAAATTTTCTTTTAAAAGAGATGTCATCAGGTGAGCTGTTTCAGTGATTTTTCTCTACCTTTATTTACTAGTATTTAGATGTTCTAGTGTTTACTAATATTTAAATGATCCTTTTAGAAAGGAGGACATAGTGAAGAGACATTTTCTCTAAAAAAATAATTGAAAATACCATTTCTTTAAAAAAATCACTGCTGTGACTGCAAAATAAAACCGTTGTTTATTCTTCTGTGGAACTCATTTAGAAACTCAGATGATGTACCTTCTCTTTGAAAAGCACAGTTTTTCATTCTGTACCACTCTATGTATTTGCTCTACATTTGTGTTGTAATTCCTTTAATGAAAGTAATGTCTTTTTATTAGTATAAATAGTAGTACTAATTTATTAGATCAACATGCAGAGCTAGGTATATGAGGAGAGAGAAAATGATTTTAAAATATTAAATAAATATTACCTTCACATTTTTGTTGTCTAGAATTATATTCCTAGCTTTAAGCCAACATTATTCAATTGGAGAATAAAATTTGCCATTTATGTGACTGAGCAGCAAATCACAAGCACAAAGAGAGATCTCTTCTCAAATGGCTCATAAACTGCAATTAGTTACCAGGAAATAATTCATAGTACCATTAAGAAGTGAAAAAATAGATAAATTCCAAGTCTTTTTCATTTTAAAGTAATGGAAATTGAAGAGATGAAGTTTTTCTAGAAAAGTATTCATAGTGCACTGCTAGCCTAGTTCAGTGCTCTGAAGGCAGGTACACTTCTGGCTGATATGTTCAAGAGGAAAATCTTAATATGAGACAAGGAATGCTCAGTAGAGGCTATGTTGATATGTAATGTCAATTTTTGCTATAATTTAAAAAGCTCCGGATTTTTGAACCTGATTTCCACCCCCCTGCAGAGTTTCAAGTCATGAAAAACAGTGTTTTTAGGAAAACCAATCTCCCACCTGCAGGGCAGGACAGATTTTGAGTAATAGTTAAACAGCTCTAAGCTGCAAATCAGCATTCATTTTGAGCAGTATTGCTAAGGCTGCTGTCAGACTGCTTTTTTGTTAACTGACATGTTACTTGTATTACGGAGAAATTTTTTTCTTTCTAGAAAAGTGGTTATTGCTAGCAGAAATGTCTGGATTATTTGGGAGGCTGTTCTCATTGCTTCCAGGAGTGACAAGAGCAATAGATGCACATTTATGCCAAATCAGCAAACTTTTAAGGGTTTCCCTGAGCAGGAAAATGAATGCAGTATTAAAAAATTATCTTTAAGTTATGTTGATTTCTTTCCCACAAACATTATGGGAATCTTCTACTACATTGTCAGCACAACTTGTTTTCTGTAGCAAGTAAAAAGAACATCTTTTATTTCATATCATGATTAGTGGAATTAGAGCTAGTACTGAGTTGACTGGCTCCATCTCATTGCTGTTAATCTCTAGCTGGTGTATTTGAAGCTGCATAAAGAGAAGCCACAGAGTTGCTCTGAATTTAAAACAATGCATAAATAATTCATCTTCTAGAATTCCCCGTCTGGAGAGAAGTAAAATAGAAGCTTCATTATTTATTAGAGCATGTTTTGATTATAGTCTGCAAGTAATAGCTGTAGAAAAATATTACAGAGGAAAATAGATGTTTTAAACAACAATAATTGATAAAATGGTTCTATAGCACAGTACTTGAAACATTTCCAAAAGTGCAAAGATTTTGTTGTGAAGCATAAATTCTTAAGTTTACTATTCAGCAATTTTTAAAGAATTATTTTATCCTAAAGTCTTCATAGAATGTTCTAATTCTTTCTCTGAGAAAAGATTGAGTTAATAGAGATGTGGCTGAGCATGTTCTGCTATTCTGGATATACTTTTTCTGAGGTCTTTGAGCCACAGTGGTCTCTGCCGTAGAAAAGAGAGCACTGAGTGTGGGGTTGATCAAGGAAGACACTCTAAATAATGTTTTCTGAGTGGCTTTCATAACCACTTGCATGAATTCACCTAGATTATTAGCATCTTTTTGAGTAGTAATGTTAAGTGTATTACAAATTGCATAATAAAATTGCCCATGTTGTATATTAGACTACCAATAATTCAATTTTATATTAAATTGCAATTATTATTTTCAATTATATGTTAATTATTAATAATATTTGCAGAAGTGGGCCTGATACATTATACCAGTACCACCAGTACAGAAGGGTCCTGAAATGGGCTGGGCAATTTGTTTCAGAAGATGTGGAATATTATTGTAGCAGATGGTTTAGATTGACTTCTCATTCATGGGGGAACTAAGAAACTAAGTTGAAAGCACAAGATTAAAAAAAAAAATCGGAACATAGAGCTCAGTTTTTAAAGGAAAAGAATGTATTGGAGGAACAGAATAAAACAGAGAAACAGGTTTCCACAAATGCAGAGATTGCTGTATGGGATTTCTTGGGAAGATAAGCTAAGGGATGAAAGACTGCAGCTCCTGAGGGAGATACAGTTTGCTTTTGTACACGTTATACAATGTGGAGGTGAAATAGAAATGAAAAAACCAGACCATAATGGCTGTATCAGGAGCTCATCACTGACTTGAAGGTCAAATAGAAATCATACAGTGTGGAGGTAAGGGTGAATGGAAAGGAAGAGAGTGGATCTGCATGGATAAAATTGGTTAGGGATTTCGATCAAGAAGGGACACACAAGGTATCAAGGAATACACAACAGGCAACAGGGCTAGAACTGGGAGGAAAGAAAGGAATTATATTTTTTTTGCCGAGTTTTTGTTATTTATGCTACGTGTGTGTGCCTATTTGGTCTTGTATAAATATTAACTGATATATAGCTAGTTTACTGAGCTGTGGGAATGGTTGGAGCAAAGCAGTGATTTTTTTTTTTTATGTTGTGTTAAGGGTAACTCTTTAACTTACTTAAAAGAAATGGAATAACTCAGTTAAAGTTGTTCTTTTGATTGATTTTTAAGACGAGGCTAAGAGTAAAGCAGGAACAGGTAACTCTGCTTTTCCCAGTACAGTCTTACTGTATAGCTAACACACATACTCTCTCCCTGAACTAAAACACATGCAAAAAGTATTTTTTGATATGATCTTTTTGTTCCTAAGAGTTTGCATGCTTCTCAGGAAGGAAATTCATATGACATCCAAGTGGAAAGGAGTGTAAATTGTCTGGAATATATTGATGTACTTCAGTTGCCAGAATGAGGTTCTTAGAACGAGGCAGGATAGTTCTGCCACTGCACTGTTACTGACAGACCAGGAGTCTGAGTGTGCTGTGACTGATCTCTGTACCATGAAAACAGGCTGGATGGAGAAAAAGTTCTTGAAGCTATGCAAAGGCATTCACAGGGGGTAATACATAACACTTAGAAAAGCTGTTTCTACTGATAACTGGTGAAAACAGCAGCAAAAAGGCTGAGGAACAAGTTCTGGATACATATTTTTCAAGATATTCATTGAATGTGTGGAAAAGCAGAAACAACGTATGCATGCATATTTGGAGAGTGTGTGAAGCACTACAAGCTGTTTCAGCGTTTTCCTTGTGCTGCGACATGAAAAGTCTCTGGAGACTCCCATCTGTTAAATCTATTCAGGAGCAATAACTTAATTTTTAAATGGACATAAGAGTGCAAGAGTAAAAGCTCTACTTCTTGGTACATCCCACCTCCTTACCATTTGTATTTAAATGATTTGAATCTTAAATATTACTAATGAAAACTCCACATATAAGGAAAGAGCGAAAATTCTTCTTCTTCATTTTATTTGTGTTTCTGAAATCTGTGTGCTTTATTTAGATTCAAGGAAACCAACAAAGAATATCTACTAAGTTCCTTATTCTCTTCATATTCTGCTTTAAACCTAGAATTCAAGCTGCCAAAGACTCAGAAACTTTAAATGCCCTTATGCTTAATTGTATTTAGATTTAAAAATAGTGACTAAAGGCTGTGTCAGGTAATTCTGATTCTCCAGAAATGTGCTGCATATGTCTGAATTCAGTTTACTGGGATTGTCTCTGGCATTAGTAAGACTTGTGCTGTTATAGCGCCTTTTTTAGGGCCTTATTGTTTATACTACCATCTTACTGAAGTTTCAACTATAGGTGATTGAATGTGAGGAGCACTGTCACAATCTGAACATCTCAGAACATGATATTCTTTGCTAAACCCCCCTGTGTGTTGCATGATTATTGACCTTAATCCATTGTTCGTAGTAACCATATTAAACTGAAGCTTGTGCTTTCAGAGTAAATTCCCACTTTATTGAACAACAGGTAATCTGGCATATTTGTGCATAAAGCAGGGAAAAATCCTGTGTCCTGAGGTTGCCCATGTGCACACTGGAGAGAGAAATGTGGTAATAATGCTGGAAGTTGTTTGCAAATTTTTGAGGTAATTTACTTTTTTTTTATTCCTATTGAAATAAATTATTTTGAAATATCCACTAAAACACCTGTAAGTATAAATCTGGTTGACACTGAGACTTTTATGTACTTCCTCTCCAATTAAGAGAAGTTTTCCTTCTGCCTTCCTCTTGCTCTGCCTTCCTTGTGATTCTTGATCAGAAAATGAGAGAAATTCTTGTTTAGACATGTTTTGCCGGAAGTGTTTTGCTTTTAGCTAATATTTTCCACTTGGCCAACCAGCTTTTCTTCTGGGACCTCTCTGACAGTTGTTCAAGTATTTGGCACTTCTGGCTCTGGAAGGTGTAAGGCTGGCTTTAGAATATCTGTTTTCTTCTGGCAATCTAAAACATGCTGGTGGAAGTGCTGCACATTGGCCTTCTCCTCTGAGAGGCCATGGTGGAGACAGATTGCCACTAATCACACACACTTGTAAACATTTCAGCTAAAAGGAAATGGAAAAGTAGAGCAATTATTCCTACTAATTTTCTCCACGTAATTATTTTTTGTTATAGGCAAGTTAGCTTGAAAATACTTTCATTCTTCGTTTCAGTAAAAGTGACGCAGTTCTGCATTAGGACTCCCATTGTGACCAAATTCCTGTGCAGTCAGTCTGTATATTTTCTTTTTCATTTCTTAGTGTTCTGTGTAAAATCCACACGTTCTCTGGATGCCACACACAGCATGTGTGGAATCTGCTTTGTTTGTACAATGGTTCTGTGCCCTGCATTTGCACTGGTTAAAGTGAGTTTGAGTTGTCGTATTCCAAACTTGTTTGTCTTTCCGTTTCACAAAATGTGGGTGGAGTTTTCCTGTGACAGAGTGGCTGTTGTGAACTGGGCTCTTTGGAAGAGTTTTCATGCTGAGGAACCAGATGGGTGGGCACCAGAGTAGAATATACTTCTTTGTCTAAAATAACATGAGTAAGAGAATACTTCTTGCTAGCTGAGTAAGTGAGGTCAGCGAGATTTTTCTTTTACGAGTAACTGGCCTTTGCATGATTTCACATTCTTACGAGCAATTATTCTGAATTTAAGAGCAATGTAATTGCTTTTGGCTAAGAACTTCAGAGATTTAATGTTGAATATCTTTGCAGATACAGGGATACTTTCTGGAATTCAGTTTTTGCAAAAACTCAAGATCAGTATTTTAGGTTAGCAGACTTACTGGGTATTTCCTGCAAATTGACTTTGTAATTCTCATACGGTATTCAATAAAAGTAAACAAATACCCCAGATTCTTACTTCAAAAAAATCAGTTCCTATCTCCCCCCCATTCAGTACTAAAAGCTGGTTGGGTACTACTTATAAGTTTGGTTGGTATTTATTCAATGAATGAAAATTAGAGAAAAATGTTTGGTGGGAGAACGGTAGCTTTTTTTTTCTTTGTATAGAATGATTTTTTTTTTTTTTCTTCATTTAGACCTAACTTTTATTTTGTGCTTACTTTGTATCTTACTCTTAGCAAGATTTTTAGCATTATATGTTATTAAATAAGGGTATTTGCCCAAAAAAAGATGATTTTCAGGACAGACCACAAAAAGTAAAATGAAACTAAAAATGAAAATGTCTTTAAGGAAAGAATCTTTGAGATAGAGAGTAAGTCCTAGTGAGATCTTGGAAATGCTGCTTGGTACTGAGAGGACCTGATCAGAAGTTAATGCATAGTCAGAACTGAACTCTTCCCTTGAGGCAACCTATGGAACGTGGACTGTAACACAGTACTGCAGAGCATCTGTAAGAACAGCACTTGTTTTTAAGGGTGCTGCTACCAGAGTGGTTGCTGTATTCCTCTGAGAAATCATTGTAATTGCCTAATGAGTCTGACAGAGGTTTCCCACTCGTGCTGTGTTTAAATGCACCCACGAGAATTAAGGGCTGTTCATCTGTTGCCAATAAGCCTCAGGGTCACCTTCAGGCAGTGCATGTGTAAGGCTGGAGAGAAACCCGACATTTCAGAAAGAAAAACAAAGCCCTTTATAATGATCTACTTTAAATTATTCTTATGTTATAGGAACGTTCTTAGAGTATGGCTAAGACAAGGTCACCTAGTGGGATTTCAATAAAAATTATTTCTTAGAATAACTTTGTCCAATCCTTCAGCTTGAAAAAGAATTTGTCCATCCAATATCTGAAACACTTACTGTTCTTTCACAGCACCACTCACACTGGAAGATAGTTCTGCAGAGTGAATGGGAACCCACATGTTACTGTGCAAAACCTCTGGTGCTGGTTTCAGACCACCTTAATTTTATTTGTCATCATCTGCTACAATGTTAATGTTCTTTGTCATGCTGTGCACTACTGCCTTAGCTGTGGTGTGAAAGTATCCCACATAGACAGCTTACAGTGAATTTTGAATCTTTTTTTTTTTCCTTGTTATTTCTGGTTTTTTTAGAGCTAGAAATAATATGAAAATTTGTGTTTCTTGGCATGTCAAAAACTTTGTGTCAGACCAAACCCAAAATATAAAATAAAAAGAGATATTTGAATGGACATTTGTATCCTTTGATTCCTAAGGCAAGCTGCTCAGGGAGAAGGCATCAGAAATGAGAAGGTCATTTTAAATGAAAATGTTCTGTTTCTGTAAACACTAGGAGTTATTTTTTTATAGCTCTTGAAAGTCAAGAGCCCTTGTGAAGTGATTTACTTTGGGAATTTGATTGAAATCAAACCTGCAGGGAAAACCTAAGGGTTATAAGCTGACAAGAAGTAAGTGAAACCAACTCTTGAACATCCAAGTACAGAACAGAATGCATTTTTTTTACTTCTAACAAGGTGGCATGTTACAATTCTTCCCCATGGGTGGTGAGAAGAGCTGAAAATTGCCTTAGACCTGGGTGCAGGTCAGTAAATTCTGGCAATGCAAGTTGCATTTTGAATGTAGACTATAAATTTTCTTACTCTATTTCCTGTTGCTCCCTGAACCCTGCTGGGCCTTTGATTGTCAAAGGGTTATTTGCTGGTGGAAAAAAATTAAATGACAGGAAATGACTTACTTACAGTGACTGTCATATGAACGATCCATTGGGTTTTTAAAACTCATTTTAGAGTCTCTAGCTGCTAGAAAAGCTTTTGTTTTTAAAAGCTATGCTTTCTAATTGTAGAATATCAGATATAGAACATAATCTTGCAAGTTACATCACAAGATGAATTTTGATAGTACACAGATATATTCTTTGTATAAGTCTTTCTATTTTATCTAAGGGTTGTTTTGTTTTCAGTGATTTCTGCTCAGCTTCACGTACTGAGCTTGTACAATTTCAGTGTGTTATCTTTCTTTGCTCTTGTTTCCAGACTTAATAAAAAAAAAAAACCTTGCCAGATGATGTTGCCAATTAGAAATTCTGATTTTCATGTGACAAGGGAGAAACTATAAACCAGAACAAGAAGACAGACTGGCTGTAGGAGAAGGTGTTGGCAGACCCATGACCAAACTTGGTCTGGTTTGGGGTGTCACCTAAACCCAGGGGTGTGTTCAGTAGAACTAGGATGTGCTCTGAAAGAGGGAAAACAATTTTGGAGAGGAGCTGCCTGTGGGGTGATGGTGAGCAGCTGAGGGAGGTGCAGAGGGGAAGAGGCAGCTGCCCAGTCTGTACCTCATGGGCTCTGCTAAGCCAGGGAAGATTTCCTCACTCCTATTTTTCATGTGGTAGAGGAGAGCTCTAGGAGATAAAGGAAATAGGATTCTGATAGGAGCCATCCTCTGCTGGGTTAATCTGGTGAGAGTGAACCCCTTGTCCTCAGAGAGAGAGAGAGGCTGGCACAAACTGAAATGAATCCCATATCCACCAAACGTTTCGTGTTTCTGTGCAAATCAAACCTATTGAGGGAATTGTTTGAGATTCAGTAGTTTACTGATGGAATTATTTATTTAGAGAGCTGCATTTTCTGTCTTGTAGCCTAGCTTGTGACATAAAATACCATGAGCTGTTGTGAACTGGGGGATAGCAGGAACAGAAGTCTCACCAGACTCATCAGAGTAACTTTTTTAGTCCAAGTTTTGACCTAGAAATAAATTTGGCAAAGATAGCAATAAATCTTCAGTTTATTATAATGTTTAACAATTGCACTTGATATGGGACAAGCATTTCAACAAGATGAGATGTAACTTTATAAGCTGAAACAGCTAACTATAAAAATTTAACTGTCAGCTTAATTGCAGATAGTGTTAATTGATTAATTTCAACGGAAAACTGAAGCTGCCACTGCTCAGTCTAATGGCTATGTTTATCAGAAAGCATTAAATATTAATAAAATAAGTTGAATATGTCACCACTTTCCAACTTTCCCTGGAAGAAGTTTAACTTGGGTTCTATCTGGAAGTCTTTCTGTGAGCGTCTTGATTGGATTTCTTCATTGTAGTTTGTCCTACAGTTCATGCCAGCTTTCTGCTGCATCCTAGCTCTGGTTTCCATTAGCCAAGGGAAGAAATGAAAGGATACTGAATCAATGAAGGTTGTGATCTGCTGGTAGAGAATCAGCCTTCTGTGCTTGTTATTAGAATTGTCACCTCATAGCTTTTAACTGACTTTAATTTTTAAAAAGTTATTTTTTTTCCCTGGAAATCTGTAGTGGCTTCTGGGATTGCAAACTGTAAATTATCTTCTACTTCTGCTGCTTCTAAGATGCTCTGCCTTATTGGCATCAGTCTGATTTGTAACTGGAATAGTAATTCCTCAGTTAGGTTCCAGTTGCATTGGCTGTGCTTTGGTTAGTGGTAATGTAAGAGTGTCAGGATGAGAGAATAATCCAAGAAAAACAACCAAACCCCAGAATAACAATGATGGGAAATCTAGCTACTCTGATTTGGCTTCTTTTTTTGATTTTGGAAGCAACAATTTCAAAAAAATCTGTTTGCATTCAACTCTGACTATCAGAAGTCCTGCCATGGACGTGTGGGTGCAGTCAGACCCCTGGAGTCCCTGCAGAGTGCATTTGCAAGGCACAAGATTCAAATCAGTAGTGAGGCTGTCAAAAGTGTGGCAAGATACAGATGTGTTCTCTTGCAGGCATTAACATCACATGAATGACAGGCTGTAATGGGATGTCATTCTTAAAGGAGTTTGTGCTTCTCAAATTAGGGAGAGGGGGGGCCTCAGCAAGCCTCCCGTGCTGAAGGGTGAAGAATGTGCTGTATGAATTCTTCCATTCAGGGCAGCCTCCTTTCACAAAAAATTAATTACTTCTGCAAGGCTGAGATACTCAGGTACTGAACCCACACTTCCACAGTGAATATGTTTGGGTTCTGGAGTAGTCAGAGCCCAGTGCAGACTTTATCTGGTACATAAGGTTATAACTGGTCAGATCAATGCATTTTCACTTTTGAGATGTACGACATTCTGCTCCAACTGATGCTGTATTTGCACTTGTCAGAAATCTTTTGCTTCAACTATCTTGATTTTGTTGTGACAAATCACTCTTAGGAGTAGAAATGATGAACTTGTCTGGCAGTTCTCAAATAAATGAGCATTAAGTGTAAATATTTTGTATTAAATAAAAGAAGGTAGGTGTTTATATTTTAGTCATGTTACTTTACATCCTTTATGTTATGCTGCTGTGGTTTTGTTATAGTTGTGCATTGTGCCAATTCAATGTGCTTTTTATTTTTGTGTTTAAGCTTACTCTGTCAACAACATTATAGGAGAATGAATGATAGCTTTAAACATAACTATGCTTAGTTTTGTTTCTGTCATCTTCTGGCTTCCTTTCCTCAAACTTTGGACTGCTTAAAGTAGTACTCTCCAGAGGCAGAATTACTTTTTAACATCCAGTTTTAGAAGTGAGCTATATTTTTATTGCTCTGAGCTAACAGAGAAGCACAATTCCCCTAGAGGCTGTTCCAAACAACTCTGTAAGAAAAGAGACAGAAATATTTCAGGAAGCAGATTATCCCAGACAAATATATACAGCTGTCTAACAGAGCAACCTCCTCAGACCCCCATCCATGTCGCAGGATTTTTTTGGTCTCTCTAATCTTCTTACTTTTACAGAATCCAGTTTTGTATTCCATTAGTATGCAAGTGTATGTTCTAATAGTCTATAAAAATGCTGCATGACCTACTTACTGAGAACCAGGTTTTACATCCCATTAGTGGGCATGTATTTTCGCAGTAGCAGACTTTAAAAACACTGTGTGACCCATTTATTCTGCTTCATCGGCAGCTCCCCATGTAGTGTGTGTATACATCTCCTTTCCCATTGTTTAGGAAAACACGAGAAAACCTTCAGTGCTGAACAAGAGTTCTGTGCTGTTTGGACTGCTTAGACACTAACACGGTGCTTGAAAGCATTTGCAGTGTAAGAAAACGGAGTGTAGATAAAGCAACCTGTGCTTAGAGAAGGATTAATATTGCAATGTGTCCTGACCTATTTTTAAAGGAGTCCTCATTTTACTGATTTATGATTCCCTGTTGAACTCACTCATGCTTTATTTGATTTGGTTTTCTCTGAGATTTACTCAAGATGTTTAACAAAAAGGAATTCCTATAAATGAAGGAAGAGTCCATTTTTTTTTTTTTTTTTAAATCCTAAGTGTAATTCCTAAATATTGTGAAGGACCACATATTTTTTTTGTTTGCAACTTGCCATCTGCCTGTCATTTGATATGCTTTATTTTCCATGTCACCCTTGATTTTTATAGACTTTTATTAAAATTCTTCTGTAATCTTGACTGCGGAGCCCTTGAGTCTAATACAAAATTATTTAACAGCTTTGCTCTTTTTTGCCAGCCTGCTCTGTACTTTCTATTCTATTTGTTTTGAGGGCAGGGAGACCCAAAGTTAATGGTGTTTAAGATGAGTCTGCTGTGAAGTGCATAATGGTGTTTTGGTCTTTGTTTCTTTCTTAATACTACATAAAATTCAATTTGCTTTTTTTTGACTGCCATGGCATAGTACTCTGATGGCTTCATGAAATTAATTATTATAGCCCCAGATCTGAAATCCATCTGAGAGTTTATCACATATTTAAGGATCTATTTTACTATTTGTATGATGGAATATTATTTGATCGTAGCCTGACCTGCCATGGCTTTGTCAGTTCTCGTGTTCTTTTGCCCCATACATTTTCAAGGAGGTGGTGTCTTGAGCTACGGTGCCATCCTTGGAGTGTCCCTGGGGTGCCATGGATTTAGATGATCTCTGCAGAGGTCCATCTGCTTTCAGACATGCCCTGGAGTGTTCTACATCCTGAGTCAGAAGCATATGGTAGTGGTTTTATAGTATCCCTCTCTTTGTGTGCCCATACTGGTGAGGAGATTATACACTGGATGTGGTAGAGGACTTGAATATTTAAGGTTAACCCTTGGAGTTCTCATCTGTCTGTGGGTTTGGTTATCCTGGCAGGAGCTGAGCTCCTTACATCCATAGAGTGTCTGTCCCTGAACTGATTTGCTCGCTGTCCTTCCCTACATGCACCCAGCAGTGACTGGTATACAGCCATGGCACTACTCCCATGAGGCCCAGAACTCGAACACAAACAGAGAGATTCTAGTGCCAGGAATAAATGTGTATGGTATGGGAGAGGAAGACAGAATGATCTAGTTCAAAGGATTTACAAAACTATGTGAACACCAGTAAGAGAGGGGACTGTAGTCCTCTGGGAGTATTAAAGTGTCATTGGTGTGAAGTTAATCCATGGAACTAATGGTGTTTAATTTGGGGGTTTTACATTGTAGTTCTGAGGCTGAAGTAATTGCATGGAGGAATTGCACAAAAGCCTGTGAACTGGTTGCTTTATTGTGCCTCATCTCCATGTAAATACTTCCCCTCCTACTACAGTAAAAGGGCTTATTTGCTTTAAACATTATACCTAGGTTCATTAATTGCAGTATTGGACGTTTCAGTAACAGGAAAAGTTGTTCTATCAACAGAGTGGCATTGTAAGATGAACATTGTAGCTAACTCCTGATGCATAGTTAATACATTTGATCTGCAGTTAATCACCTCCCACTAGGAGGGAATGGTACCATAATAAATAGTTTTTCTACCAACAATGTGTGACCTACAAAGCTAATGTTTGGAAGATGGTCGTTTTGTCTTGACTTTTCCATTTGGGAACTCAGTGTATAGAACTCAATAATTGGTTTAATTTGGAAGTTTTACATTAAAGTCTTGATGAAGTAAATTTACTGTGCATCAAGAAGAAGGATGGGAGAATGCTTAGGAGTTGCTGCATCTTCCCTCTTGTTACTGATAAATCATTCAAAGTACTGAACATTACATGACACAAAGAAATGGACTTGTGACCTGGAAAGATACAAGATCAGTTTTCAGTTTGACAAAGCACATTGAGTGAGGTAATTAATCCATTTGACCTGTAGCAGCATGAGAAATACATTTGGTTCCCTTAAACAATTAGGTATATGTGATGTTACTAGTTTCAGATTCCAAATACTTGCAAATGCTTCTGCACTGAGTTTAGTCTTGGGAGACAGCTGCTGTTTTATACAGGGGGAATAAACTGAAGATGGGAATAATCTCTTTACTTGTCACATAGAAACATGACTGCTCAGAGACGAGTATTTGATTATGCCACAGTGATACAAACAAGTGTGTAAGGTAAAATGTCAGTTGGGATGGTTTTGCTTTTAGCCTTTATTATCTGTATTTAAGCTCTGTCACTTCAGCTGGAGAACTCAAGAGTACCTCTAATCTTGAATGGTCTACTGCTTTCATTTGCTAATAAATTTTAATATTATGTTTATTACATTTATCTTTTATTTTCTGAACTGGTTCCTTCTCTGATGTGAAGCTTTGCTAAGTGACATATCAATTTCCATAATATTAGCTACTGACTAATTATAGTTTATGGTGTCTAGACTAAACAGTCAAATTCTGTTGCAGAATATGTTATTACAGAATGTTTTAAAGCCATGGAGCCTCTCTAAAGCATATAGGCATCAACACTGCTTATTGGAAAAGAGACCTGTTTAGCTGTAAGAATCACTGTATGTAGGTTTCAGCAGAATAGTTGATCAGAATAGCTGATAGAAGGTAGGTTTCAGTATTTCACTTGGTTCATGAATACTTGTGAATTTTTATTAGCTACTTTTAATGATCCAAATTGTACGTTACGTAAGTCTGTTTATTGTTACCAAAAATTAGTTACTGCTTTCCTAATATAAATCAAGAAACAATAACTTATTTTATTTAAAAATAAAAGTTGATTTTTAAAGATTTCTAAGACAAATATTTTTATGAAGGACACATTGAAAGCTTAATTCTTGCCGTTTGTATTGGTGATCAAAGCAGTGAGTATCTGTCTGTCTCCTGGGATTATAGCTTTTGAATAAGAAATAATAAAATTTAATTTGCATTACAATGACATAATTTACAATTGTAGGAAAAACCTGTTGCATTAGTTGATCAAAAAAAAGATTATTGTAGAGTGAGTGCCTGGCAGAGGAGCCAACTCTGGAACAAATGATACTGAAAGGAGGCTTATAAATGAGTCAACTTTATTTGAGGCTAGAGTTAAAGAACAAAACAATGGCATATTTATCACATTGCTTTCTAGGTTATAGGTTATTCAATATGTAATGAGAAATACTAAATCTTTCCATGTTTTATGCCCTTTTCTGCACTTCCTCCTCACAGTGGTACTTTTTTCAGTTTGCAGTGTTGATCTTTCCCAAAAGATGGATCTACTGTGCTAACACTGACAGTTATTAAAGGCATTTAACAAAACCCCTTGATGTTCCAGCAGTTTTCAGAGTGGTAGAGTCACTGCAGTTATTTGTCTGATGTTTATTTCATTTCTAATCTTGACTGAAGGTGATTCTGTATAACTCTGTAGCATAAATAAAATTGTGTGATATCAGATTGCGATCTCACCTTGTGAAAAGCTGGGCGATTTTGGAGAACTTTAAGCACCTCAATACGTGAACCAAAAATTAGCTGCCACTACTTAGTTGCACGAAAGGATACAGAGTGTCTTTTGACATGGTATTTATGTTTCATTCCCTAAAAGCAAATGATATTTAAAAAGCATGTCAGAAATAATTGAAATAAATATCCCACTTTATTTATTATAGCAGATCTTGAGGACCTCTGGCTAGTCAAGAGGTTTTAAGAAGAGGAAAGGCAATCTGAAATTGTATTAATTATACAAGTTCTACAGGAGGCAAATATTAGGAGTGCAGAGAATGTGGAGCCTAGATTTTTTGGGAAAAGAATTCAAAGGGTATGCCTATGATAGAGTTTTAATTTGGATGGGTTATGCTTTTGAAATTAACCTCCTGATCATCCCAAACTGCAATTCTTTGCTGTACATCATGAAGCGGAACATGAAACTTTCATAATTTTGGATGATGGTCCATGGCACTAAATCACTGTTGTGGCTTAACCCCAGCCAGCGACTGAGCCCAAGGCAGCTGATCGCTCACTCCCCACCAGTGGGATTGGGAGAGAGAACTGAAGAGTAGAAGTTAGAAAATTCATGTGTTCAGATAAAGGCGGTTTAGTAGGGAGTGGAAAAGCTGTGCACACAAGGAAAGCAAAACAGGAATGAATTCACTGCTTCTCAGGGGCAGGCAGGGGTTCAGCGCTCCCCGGGAGGGCAGGGCCCTCTCAGGCGCAGTGGTGACTGGAGAAGACAAAAGGCATCGCTCCAAATGTCCACCCCTTCCTTCCTCTTTCCTCCCATCTGTTACTGGGCGTGATGTCACATGGTCTGGAACATCCCTGTTGGGTTCACCTGTCCTGGCTGTGTCTCCTCACAACATCCCCTGCACCCTCAGCACTCTCAGCACCCTCACCAGCGTGGCCCTGAGAGAAGCAGGGAAGGCCTTGGCGCTGTGTGAGCCCTGCTGAGCAATAACAAAAACATCTCTGTGTTACCAACCCTGTGTTCAGCACAAATCCAAAGCACAGCCCCATACCAGCCCCTGGGAAGAAAGTTATCTATACCCCAGCCAAAACCAGCACAACTACGAAGTAAAATCCTAGGAAGTGTGTCTTTTGCGGATGTTGGGACTTTAGTGGCTTTGGGTTTGCTCTACAAATCTGCTTCTATTAGTCCTCACTGCTTGATCACGTAGGCACAGCCAAAGTTGGGGCTAAGGTTTCATCAAATCTGATATCAAACTGAGATCATCATGTGTCATGAGCACCATTGCCATCCAGAGAGTCTCTCACAGAAAAACTTGTATTAATGAATGCTGTTACAAAGATAAAATATTTCACAGCAGTAGGAGTAGATACCTATTGGCTGTTGTCGGTTTTTATGAGGAAGGAAAAGGATGTTTGACAATTGTGTGAGGAGGACCAAGTACCTTTAGGCTCCTTTGTTCCTTTCATGTAGCACACGTATAATGTGTCTGGCTCTCAGCAGAACCATTGGAAGCCACCTGAGATGCTGTAATTTGTTTCTTGCATTATAGTCAACAGAGTTGTGCTCAATATATGAGATCCCTCATGTAATCCAATGTGGTTCAGAGTTGATAGGGTTCACTTTTCTCTGATCTTTGAGTAGTTTGGACTCTTGGTGTAAACATCTGTAAATATTTAAAATCTGACATTCATCCCCGATGGGTAAAGGACAATACAATCAAGGACAGGGGGTAGAGATTAGTCTAAATACTAAATAATTCAACCTGGTAAAGGTAGAAGCTGGCCAAGAGACACTGCATCAAATAACAATTCCCTTCTAGAGGAAAGTGAAGCGTAAAAGCTGCTGCTATTGCAGCAGGTACTGTTCTGTGATAAAGATGGTAGGGTTCTGTTCTCTTAAAGGAGAAGAAATTAAGAGGCTCACAGAATCTGTAATATTGATCTGTGTCACATATTTATGTCATTAACCTGAGTAGCATTGCTTCAATTTTGAATGAAATATATTAAATCTGTGTAGATTACAACTCTCTGCTTAATTAGGCTTAGTGAATCTTAGTTCAAAGCTGTAGCATTTTGTAATTTTAGTTAGGAAGCCAAATAGATACTTTTTTCCTTAAAACAAAGATACTGCATAATCTGAAGACTGCTGAGGTGCTTGGAATGAATGCTGATTACAATTTCTTGAAGTTAATGCTCCATTGTAGTCAGACTATTAAGTGTTCACGTTCCTATCAGCACTTACTACGAGGTATTGAACCTAAGAAGAAATCAATTAATAATTACAATTTTTTTTCTGAAAAGAATCATTACTGTTAACATAATTTGAGCCACATTCACTTTTGTGAATTTTTTTCTCCATTATGATTTGTGAGAGAACTTCTTCATACCCTTTACCAGTAATATCTTGGGCACTTTTAGGAGTATGACATAGAAGAAATATTACATTAAAATATACAACTGGTATAATTTGATATATTTAGTTTTGTTGTGTAGCTGAGATGAATCTAAATGGTAAATTAGTTTATCTCATGTGGGATCATCACATGATCTCTTCATTTAAAAAAGTAATTCTTTGTTTAACTTCTAAAGAATGTCCAACTTCTTGGCTAGTGCTGTTGCCATTCCTGCCCTTGAGAGCAATCAGATTAGAGAATTGCTGGGAATCTACTCCTAATTCATCTGGTGTTGGTTTAGATTAAGCCACTGTACCCAGCAGTTACTAAAATTAATCTCTTGGAAATCAGGAATGAAGGCATTTCAGAAGTTAAAACTGCTTTAATGTGAAGTGGTTCAAGTACAGATTCTAGCATGGTTTTGCAAATAGGAACTGTCACTTCTACCACCAACGGTGAGAGCCTTTTGGTGTCTTATTTCACTGTTTACTGAAAATACAGAGAGGTGTAAAGTATCTTCATTATGTCATCTACAGTCTTCTCCATCTGTGAGTGCACTGCCACAGTCTCATTCTCCATCTGTCCCTGATTCCATCATATGGTTGGTTCCGTAAAACCTATGGTTGTTTTCTTTGGAAGAGTCTCAAACAGAAACTGAGTGAACACAACGGAGTGAAATGTTTAAGCATATTGCTGTTATTATAATGTTCCAAATTGTAGCACTAGTGAGTTAGATATTAATAGTTCTAAGTCAAATCCTGAATATAGATTGAGTTTGGTTGAATTTTTTTTTTTTTCAGGGCTCTTAAAACATTTTTTTGTTTAATAATCTGTAGAAAGACAATGGATCATGCTTTGTATGCTTGAATGCTTTGAATCTAAACCAGCTGGAATACCAGTTAATAAATTAAATAATAGTGGGGATCATGTGTTCAATAGCAAAGTATGACAAATAACCGTTTAAGATTTAATCATTATATTGTAATTTAACCTGGTATTTCTGTAGACATGGGATTTTTACCCATGAAGGGAACTGTAATGTAGACGTATCTAGAAAAATTGCAAACCTTGGGGTCACTTATTCATGAGGAATTCTGCACGTCATTGTAGTTCTTCTCCTTATTTGACCTTGTTATCTGTGTGTGCATTTCCACTGAAATACGGGGTCACTGGTAACTGGAGGCTCATATAACTCTCAGCTTAATGACAGACGTTTATAGAAATGAACATAAAAGTGAATGAGTTTAGAAAATCAGATTCTGGATTTTTTTGTCTCTGTGTAGCATTACTGTTTTCAGTGCGCAGTTCTAATTGTCAGTGGAATGACTGGGAGGAAAACTTTCCCCTCCTCTTTCTTGGTAATATTTTTGAAGCTGTACAGGTTAGCATGCTGTTACAGCTTTCAGTGCTGTGCTCTTTCTCTACTACTTTCTTAATACTGCAGGATGTTAAACGTTCCTTAACACATGTGGAAAGTTAAAAACATGAATATATTCACTGATCACATTTCAGGGACCAATTTAGTCTACAGATTGTTTTAGGGTACTAAACAGAATTGCTTGTAAAATCTGAAATCCAATTCATAAAGTTGTAGAAAGATAGAAATGTTGTGGATTTTCTCTTCTGGACTTGATCTAGAGTTATTTGACTAGAATTGGCATATCGTGAAGAAATAGTTTTACGCTTTTTAAAGTTTATACTAGAGGCCATTATAATGTGCTATTTGATATAATCAGATCAGCAAATTCCAGTGGCTTTGTTCCTCAACTGTTTTTCTGCCTCTGTGGTCACTTCTTTCCCCGTGCTCTGTCCTTGTTAACACAGCTCAGTGGATCACTGTCATCTTCAATGGATGCCTGCCAAGGTTTTAGCTCAGCTACTGGCTGGTAATCTTGGCTATAAATACACCCCCTCTCTTTAGAGAAGCTAGCAATAAATGAGGAAATTGTTACTTCACACAAATCTGGAATTTTAGCATGGATGTGACGTGTTAGGTATCCAGAAACACAAAATCCCACTTTGAAAAAACACATTTGAAGATCTTCGTGCAAACCTTGTAAAAGTGCCCTTATTCTGCAAGTGGTTGGTGAGTAACTGCTGGTGCTTCTGTGCGGTGGGTGGATGTTTAGAGAGGCTGACTGCCACGCGTGTGTTGTGTTTGCAGCAAGTCTCGCACAACAAAGCCTCCGACCCGACCTGTAGGAGCCGTCTCTGTCGGTGGTGAGGAACAGGGGTGTGTAGGTGTCAACAGATGGTGGTTACAGGCAGCCCTCAAGAAGGATTTTTCCTTAGCCCACGAGCATATGCTCAGTCTTGGGAAGACATGCTGTGCTGCTGGAAGCCTTGGCTGTGCAAGTCTCACTATAGTGACAAGGCTTTTGGAGAGGGACTGCGAGAGCAGCAGGAGAATTCGCTCTCTACCCAGGGTTCTGATTAAATTCAATTCTTGAGGCAGAGCTGCTCTTTGAGCACTGCCCACTGCTGCTGGGCTTGCTATTGAAGGAAAAGATCGCCCAGAAGCAATTTGGTAATTTCTTTGTCAAATCTAAAACCAAGATCCTGCATAAACAGAACAAGTTATGCTTAAATTATACCCAGATTGACATCACTGGTTTCTCTTCCATTAGGAAGCTGACTTGCAAGGCCCAGACATCTGCCATCATTCAGAAGAGCAGGGTCAGAATAAATACTGCTGTGGGAAGAAAGGAAAACAAGGAAAAAATATTTCGCAATAACCTTGTGCATGTTATTTCATTCTAATGATCTGTTTGGGAAAAATTTGATGGGTTCTGCTTCTATTAAGGAAGAAAGCAAAGAAAAAATAAACAACTGGATATATGTGCCTTCTAGCAAGCAAATTTAATTTCCTCATTGGCCATAGATACAGTATGGTTTGACAATACAGATAAATACAGCCCTTGGTGAGGAGGTAGAGGTATCAGTGAAGGATGAGAACCTGTTTAGATGTTAAAGTGCATGGAAATCCTGCTCTGTGTTCACCTGTACTTGTGCAGCCTAAGGACCCTTTTGTTAGTCCCTGAGCCAGGGACTGGGTCAGAAAATTACCCTGGAAGAACGAAAGGTATTGCAGCAGAATGACAGGATAAGTGGATGGTGTGTGTATTTATACACACGCCCTCCTTCTTTTGGTTTGTCTTTGTTTATTTTGAGCAATACTAGTTTATGAATTTTCCCCACACTTGTTTGCTTATTCAACCTTATGTCATGTCCTTGTTTGTGCTAATACAGCAAACTAATTGAGGTTAAAAATAACCTCTCTCTGGAGCACATACTTAGAGGCAGAAAGCCACTGAGAAAAGAGTGAGTGCATCCAAATTTGTCTGGCTCCTCAGGCTAAATTCCAAAGTTTGCAGAAGCATAAAGCTCAGGAAGGAAAGCTTGGGAAGGTGGTAACAGGTCTGAGGAGATGAAATAAATGTTCACAGGTGCAGTGAGAAAAGAGTTTTGACCAGGAGCATCTTATAATTCCATATTGAGTGAATCGAGAGAAAAATATTAATTCATCAATATTAATATGCTGAAAACAAAAGTTGTTTTTTTTTTAAACACAGCACTGTTCCTTCCACCTAAGCAACCTTACTGGTGATGATTCTGGAAAGCCCCAGAAGAGGCAACCTTTAGTAGTAAATATTTAACAGTGTAATAAAGGAGTATTTACTGAAGCCAATAGAGGCAATTGCTTCTTAGTGATAATTTGGGTTGGGTTTTTTTTTTTTTAATTATAGTCTTGGAAGTTCTATTTATGTATTGTTTTTTTTGCTTATAAATGATCTTGTTGTACAGTTTACGTGTATGAACAAATGAAATAGTTTTGTGTGTGGTAGTTTGCACGGAGTTACACGTACAGCAATGATTAGCTGTGCCTCTGTGTTGCTGCACTGAATATTGCTGTGGTTTTTCTTGAGTTCTCAATATCTACCTTTATGTTGTCTGTATCTAGAGCAGATGTTGTAATGTCAAATTGAATAGATTGCATAGTCGTTAGTATGTAAGGTTCTGTTTATCAGAAAGATTTAGTTTTATTCTTCCCTCTGCACCCTTGAAACAGACTTTGGAGAGGAGCTGGGGTCAAGATGTTTCAGGATATTGAGGTTGCCTCTTTCTGTAGATATTTGTGGTGAAATTTGCAGGAATTTTCCCCCCACGTCTTTCCAGGAAGTGCGTGAAGCTTGTCTGCACATATTTCATCTTTTGAAATGCCCATGTGTCGGATGAACTGCTCTGTGGATAGCTGAGGGGGAGTTCAAACAAAGGAATATTTCGGGGAAAAAAAAGAACTTCTGCTGCTTCCGACACATCTCTATGCTTCCAGTGTGGATACTGTACTTAAGTAGTTATGTACCACCCTCTTTATATTTCAACTCTTGTTTATTTCTATCAACATATTTGGATGCTCCAAAAGGTGTTTATTTTTGTAATAGCCAATCAGCATGCAGGACAAGTGAACCATCCAACTTGGGAATTGCTTATCAGCTGTCTAATGAAGATGAATGGTATGCTAAATCTTATCTGATTATGCAAAAGTAGCTTTTTATGGTAGCAATGTCTTTGCTTTGCAGTTTGTAGGAAGCTGGGCATCATGCACCTGATTAATCGTGCAAAATTAGATTGAAAGAGAAGAGAAAAAAATTGGTGCTAAATATTCTGGGTCTTTTCCAAGCAGGTGGCATTACCTGATGATTCAAATCTTGTTCTTTGTGGGCAAACTTTAAGAATATCAAATGATAATGAAATTCTTAAGTTGCAGTGAGCCTAATTAAGAACTGGTTCTATTAATGTGACTTCTAGAACAACTAATATAATATCTAATGGCAAATATTTGCCAAGATTGGTTGGATCATAAATTGAATGATATAAAGTACAAACAGAAGGATCGTCCTAACCTCCTAATCTTTGGCTTCCCTGTGGGATCCAATTGTAAAGCAAATTTGTTGATGGTATCTTTAATAATAGACTCCTGCATCCAGCTGAATCCAGCTTTTATTTGCCTTGACTCAGGGGTTCAGGCCTTGGGACTGCGTCTACCAAAATTCAGTTCTTGGTTTCTTTCTTTGATTTTTTTTTTTTGTTTTTTTTTTTAAAGTTTTCCTCTGTGTGTGCTCTCTTATTTAGAGTTGGAAAATGCACAATAAAACTTCTTGCATAAATTTCGATTGTCCTTGAGATCTAAAACATTGTAATGAGAAATCTCAAAAGGCACAGGATGGCTCATTCTGCTGTTCCTGAGCCACTGTTTCATCAAGGAGAATCACAAACCTTGGAAGATTTGCAGGAGTCTTTTCTTGGGAGCTTCTCAGATTGATGCAGTTCAGAAATCCTCCTCCTGCAAATGAATGTTCTATTGCCACAGCAAATTGGGTCTGTGGGGGATAAAGATTGTTTATTGTCACAGCAGTAAGTGACAAATTGTCTGTACAGTAAATGACTGAATCTGTTTTTTCGGGCTTAAAAGAGACAACTGTATCAGAAAGTGAGGGGAAACTGAGTCATGATACGAGTATGTCTTCTGTTCATCCCCAAACTTTCTGTGCAAATTAGGGCAATTACACAGCAATGAATGGTAATGAAAGCACACTATGTTATTGTTCAGCATCATAAAAACCCAAACCTAAGCACTTATTGTGAGTGCTTTTTCATTTATGTGCTAGAATATAGCTTGCTTTTTGCAGGGATTTTGTGTTGCAACACAGCAATATTTTCTGCATATTGCTTTTGTCCCCAGCACTACAGCTAATCTCCTCAGTGACGTCCAACTCCATCATCTCTGTGTTATTACCTTGTTTATAACTGCACAGTGTTCCTACTGTGCTGCAGAGAAGTGTGTCCTGATTTTCCTGAAACACTGGCTTCTTGAGGATAGGAAGCTCAGGCAGTGACTGCACATTCAGTTTCTGGTGGTTAGTTAACTCTAGAAGCATTGTGCAGCTTTTCAGGGCCATTCTCAAGTGATGTGGGACTGGTTATGGAAAGACAAGCCCGGATTGTCTGGGCTCATAATGGATCTGAGTGGCTCATTGAGAGCAGGATGCCCACACTTTCCCTCCTCAGTCACACAGTCCCTTCTTTTCCCAGCTAGGAACTCCACAACAGCATTCACAGTGAAGCATTTGTACTGTGAAATTGCAGTCTCAGAATGTGTTTGTATCCTGGGACTGAAATTCATTCTGTTTTCTAATGGGAAGCTTCAGTGACACACAGGGAGACAATCAAGGACAGGTAGCTGAAAAATGTCTTGAAATTGGTTCAATCACACGAAGATCACTGCTTTAAAACCTACAGGAGATCCTTTCATCTTCAGGTGGTTAAATTACTTGAACTCAGGTTTCTATTGTCTTTCAAACAGTATTATTGTAGGCAGATGTGACCTTGGGCTCTGGCAGTAACTGGAGGGCCCTGTGTTGTCACCTGAAGAGTGCTCCCAGTTTGCCTGGTGATAACCAGGAGTGTGAACAAGCTGCTTTTGGCTTAACCTGTGGAGTTGTTCCCTAATGAAGGCATTTGCCTCACAGGGTCATGGGGAGTGAAGCTATCAGTGGCACATTCAACAGGGAACTAACGTCCTTTGAGTCTGTGGAAAGACAAAGTATAAAGTTCCATTTGCACAGTTCTTATTCAAAATGCAGTAAACATTTTGTGTCTCTGACAGATTTGCTGACAGGTGGCTGCTGAAGTCCAGGCTGGAAAGTCACCTTTTCTTTTGGCGTCAGTGTGAAGTGGATGCAATTCCCTGTTGCTTTGGACCCAAACAGTTCTCCACACCAGCACAGAGGAGTACAAAAGAGGTGTAGGAATTTGTTAGGGTATGATTCTCTTATGCCTTTTCCATAGTGCTTTTAGAGTTCAGAACAGGGAAGAATCAGGTCTTGATAAGTGTTGGACGTCTGGAAATGGTCTGACAGTGTGTCAGTGTCCAGCAGCCAGGAAAGGAGTTTGTGATGGCAGGGTTCTAGTTTTGTTTTAGGGACCCCGAATGAAAGAGCTGGTTTCTTCTGTGCCCCCAAACTCAGTGCCAGATGCTGATCCATCTTTTTGGTTCAATTTTTTGTCTGTAAATAGCTGCTCTTCTCTCTAGAGCTTTCACTATGGAGAGATTGACTTGGCAGTACTTCTCCTCAGTGCTTTTAGCACTTCCATAAAGGCATCCTTCGTTCTGTGGTTTTAATTGAACACCATTCATTGTACCCTCAGTCACTAAACAGAAGAAAAGAGAGGTGGCAGTCTTTTCTTACCAGTATCATCTTTTCATCTTCCATTTGATGAATGAACCAGTGTTTTTGATTTAAAACTATTGCCTGAATTTCATAAATGTTTAGTTTCTTTCCTTTGAAAATGTTTATTTAGGCAAAGGTTTTTCTTGGAGTGAAGAGTTTAAAGGCAGACAAATGAAACACATGTGAAAAAAGGCTTCTTGAAAAAGATTCAATTAAGTGTCACTAGCAATAGGTTAGGCCCTGTATACAAAACAAATTCTGTCTGTATGATCTTTTCCCTTACCAGATGGAGACTGTAACATCCAGTCAACCTTCACTAAGCAATTGCTATGAACACTGAGTATCTGAGCACAGGAGCTTCCCTGTGCTCCTCAGAGATTTGCCATGTGGTTTCAGAACAACCTCTCAGTGGTGTACAAATGCTTCAGTTCCTCAGGTGTTTTTTCAGCTTCACTCTAACCTGTAAACTTCATCTATAAATGTCACTTCCTTTTCACATTTATCTGTTAAGGTGCAAAAATCCCAAGCTTAGTGTCTTGATTCTGATATGTTTGTGTTTTGTGTGCACGTTTCTCAGTGAATTCTGTTCTGGGAAGCAGGAATTCAGAGCCTGCCTGCAAAATAGCACTTCATAGATGCCTGCTTTATACTTGGAAATGCAAAATCTAACCATTGATCTCAAGCTCATTGGAGGGGAAATATTCAGCAGTAGTGGGATGATTATGAATGTGTTTGTGGTGTAGACAGGGGCTTGGTTAGCACTGCTGAACTCTCGACTCCAGTGTTAGCAGAAGGATGGCATGTGCAATTACTTGTGAGACTGACAGTCTGGATTGCCTCATTTATAGTTTTTAAGGGTATGTAAAGTGCTTTAGCACAGCTGAGCCAGAATTTAAAACCCTTGTGAAAACATGGGAATGCTGTGTTGTTGTGATTAAAGGAAGCTGGTGCGTGACCTAATGGCAGCTTAGCTGAGAAGAAGAAATGATGAACTTTTTTTTTTTTTTTTTTTTTAATTAAGCTAAAATCCAGTATATTGAGAAACCTCATGGCTGGAGGCTACAGTGGTTGATGTGTGGATTAGGTACTCTCTAAACAATCAGGAAATAAGTGTTTGTGTTGCTGAATATTTAGAGAGGCTCAGGGAAATTATAGCATGGTTTTATGTAGTAATATTAATTAAACATTTTATTTACTGAAGAAAAAAGTCACTTTATTTAGAGCCTTTATTTTATATCTAATTTGAAAAAGAGTTGTCCATTTGAACATTATTGGCAGATAATTTTTTCCCCCTTTTGAATTTGTATTGTTAGAATCTAGTAGTAAACTTAGCAAATATCTATGTATGATTATATAATACATGTTAAAATATATTGAAAGAATCAATTATTAATTCCAATATTACATAACTAATATATTATCAATGTAATTAATACAACTAATATATTAATACACATTACAAATCTAATATACTATTTTATATATTGTTTTATATATTATATAATACATATTATTAATCAGTCAAGGCAATGAGAGTGGTCTTTGTTTTTTCTTTTTTCATGTGTTTCTGATAATTTTGTTGTTTCTCTTTTGTTTTCTAGAACGTTTGTATGAATTTCTCTTGAGCTGAGCTTGGTTTTCAGAATGCATTTTTCTGTGTGCAGGTGATGGTGATTTTGATTTTTCAGTCCAATAGGTGTTCAGGAATGTATCCAATTGCAGCCTTTAGTTGCTGTGGCAGCACTGCAGGCTCAGCTGCTGGGGCTCACCAGAGTTTTTGGCCAAACTGCAGGAACAGCTGTGAGGGCAGGAGAGGCTTTATCCAAGAATGGAATCTGGCACTTGTCACCTTCAGTACAGTCAAACCAGATTTGTCAGAGTTGTGATTTGTGTTTCTGGTAGGAGCACTCTGTGTGTTTCTGACTCTTGATAATTAATGAGTTCGTGAAGCAGAGCTATAATACAAACACGTACAAAACAGAGATTTTTTTCCTTTTGTTTTTTTTTTTTCCTCTCTCCAGAAAGACATCTTTTCAGGCAGATGCAGAGTTCCTTCAGGGTTATTCTTGAGCATATTTTGGAAGATTGTCCCTAAGTAATTATTCTGAGTTATTATTAAGAAAAGAAATTGAGGTGTACGTAGTCAAGATGTAAAGCTAGCAATATACTAAATAATTAAGTGCAGTTGGAAATGGGATATCTGTAATGAATGTGGTTTGTATATAACTTTGCTGATGAGCTTCAAACTGAACTTTCTTCCTTTCTTGGTCTTTTTTCTTTCTCAAGTCCTTGGATTGGCTGCTACTTGAAATTTGTTTATTTCTTCTCCAAATGTTTAGTCTGAAATAACTGTACCCAGACACCACATTATACATGCAGCCTTCTTAAAATGGGCTTAATCCACTTAGTGTAAAGGCAAATCATCTTTCAAATGTATTTTGTGAAGAAAGCCAAACTACTTAAATACTACTTTTTTCAAGTGTAGAAGTTTACTTCTTTGCTAGTTAAAGCTGGAGAAAAAATGCACCTCGTTGTTGAAAAGGTTTTTTTTTGTGCTGTGTAACTCTTGCCAGCTGACAGAATAACCTTGGCATAGTGCAGCCTTTGCTTCTCTTTCATACATATTTATTCTGCTACCCTAGGATCATCCAATGGGAATTCATTACTTCAGCAATGATTGAAGAAATCTTATTTTTAATCTAAGTAATTTTCTGTGAAGTTTAATTCATAACATAAGAGCACCTCCTGGGTAATAACTAAAAATTATATATTTTTAATGAAAAGAATTGCCTTGAGTCCTCAGTGTCCAGTAGACTTGCCTCCCGCTATCCAAAACTCACAGATCATCTTTGCCATATAATGTTTAATATTTCATTGCAATTTAATTACTGGACAAATTCAAGATTGACAATAAAAATTGTTTTGGTTGGACGCAGGGGCTTTTAGAGTTGTAGGGGAGACAGACTTCCAGTTGGTTTTCTTATGGCAAGAAATACATAATTGCTTTGGGAAGGGTTTAGACCAATAAGACTTGCAGGCTCTCTTTTGTTCAGTTTGAACACTGACACAGATTTATCAGATACCTCTATGATTGTGTGAGTGGGCTTGTAAAAACACGCAGTGATATTTCCAAATGACCCTTAGTTCTCTGTGTTCTATGTTCCCAAATAATTTTTAGCAGCATCACAGATACGGTTTGCACTGATCACATGCCCGTGAGGAGCAGCCCCTGAGTTCCTGGGTGGGTCAGTCAGATGAGGGTGGGTCGGTCAGAGCAGAGCTGCAGAGGGGCTCATTGTGAGGCTCACACCCTGCACGGGGGTGGTGGGGTTGGCATTCCCAAGCCTGGCTCTGTTCCTGGTTCTGGCCTGGGTCTGTGGTGTGAGGTGAGGTCACCAGGCTCTGCTTTTGTTCCCCTTATTCTACTGTGCCCTATTTTGGGAATCCCTTTCCAATAAAAACATCTACTTCTGATTGCACTTCTACAAATAATAGCTGATCTAAGCAAACTGTATCTGTGCTATGTTATGTATTTGTTGTTCTATCTGTTAAATGCTAAAATAAATAAACAGTCCTCCCCAAAAAACCCCCCAAATCAAAAGCTATAAGAAGTTATATACTAAACCACAAACATAAGCACATAATCCTTTCTTCCTTTTTTTTTTTTCTGGAGGAAAATATTTTACACAGTTGCCTGCAACTTAATTGAAAATTCAGTATCATCATAGATCAGACAGCATGTTAAATCTGAATTAAAATCTTGGCAACTTTTACTTTTAAATTTGGATGCCAATTTGCACTTGTAACTTAATGAATTTAAATAGTTCCTTGAATTTTGGAGAGTATTCAGCCTTTGGGGGTAATTGAATTTTTTCTTTCGATGCCCAGTGATGGCAAATATAGAAAGTATTAGAATTTGGTCAAATTAAGTAATACTTGAAAATTACCTAAAACCTCACAGGTATTTTTGAATTATTCTGTAATTTATTTGTGAACTATTTGGTGCATAGGGAACAATACCTGGTTCCTATGGTGCCATGAGATTGCATTTTTTGCAGAGTGCTCTTTCAGCTAGATACCTTTGAAACAGTCAGAGAATCATTGTGGAGCTGTACAACTCTAGAATTTTTAGGTGAAGTGTACATCAAAAGCTTAAAAAACATTATGGCATCTGCATAGGCTGACTTTTAAAAAGTACTTTAAAATGTATTAAATTTAAATTATTTTTTTAATGTCTTAGTGGAACCATGCACTAATTAAGTACTTGTAATCTTGTTATTCACAGTTTAGGACAAAACATTGTTAATTGTCTTGCAGGAATTATTGATGGTGATGGTGCATGCAACATCTTTTAGTTCCAATGGTAGTTCTTGCATTTTTAGCTGAGAAAGGGCATAAAATTGTAGAATTAAATCTTTCAAAAAAAGATTGTCTCTCTCCATGTTGTGTGAGGAAAATCCAAGTCCTTACAGATGATGTGATGTATTTTCACATGGAATAAAAGATGACTGCTTCAGAAAACATAAAGGATGTCTGCTTTTAATGGTGAAAACTCAGAAGTGCTGTTAATACCTTTCTGATTAATAATGAAAAGAGATGAACATATATGAACTGAATCAACAGAAAAATCAGTAAAAAGGAGAATCAATGTACAAAACTTTAAACAACGCTAAGACCTGATTCCTTCTATTGCTTCTTATCAATCTTTGTATTGGGGCCAAATCTCAGGCAACTTTGCCAGTTGATAGAAAAGCAAATTTTATTGATGGCAGTTGTCTGTGGGTATATGGCATCACAACTTTCTCTTCAGGTGTTGCTGGGTAAAAGTGGCAGTTGTAGAAGGTTCTGGACTGAGACAAAGAGATTCAGATTTTTGTTTTCTGATTAATTTGCCTGTTCAGTTGTGTGGTTTCTCTGGATTTTTATTTTTCCCCCATTAGGAGCTGCCTATGAGCCCCCAGGCTGTACATTTAAGGTCCACTTGAGCAGTCTGTGCTAGCAGTGCTCCCAAGGGCCTCATGCTTCTGTTCTCACTGTCATGAGAAGCCCAGAAGTTGTATTTTTCACATTTACCTGTTTCTTGTGTTACACAGAAAGGGCTAACAGGAATTTGATTTAAAGTGTCTGTTCCTTGCACAATATAGTTGTAGTCAGCTGAAGAATTTTAGATCTCCAGAAGGTTGTGGGGTTTTTTTTTATTTGAATATATATATTGGATATAGAGGTAAAGGAACTCTATGAAATACACATCAGTGATAATTCCAAATTGTGAATTAATGATTTGTTTGCCTCTGGATATTGATACCCTCACAGTGAAAATGGATTTACTTTTCCTATTGGTATCTTGCTCTAGAAATTTCAAGGAGTCTGCTTATTCACAGGCTTTTTTACTTACTATCAACAATTATCAGAGGACAGGTTTGTTTGAAAAGGTGATTGAAGTCTTCCTACTTGGTCAATAAAGTAATTGAATTGTATCAAACAGTAAACACCCATAACTGCAGACAGAGACAGTGACAATCCCCCATGTGGTGCCTTGGGTAAAAAACAAGATGCAAAGCTTAGAGCACAAATTTGGACTCTAAGGCTGCCTGAACTTGAATTCTGATGCAGTCACTCGCCCTTTATAATTTAAACAAAAAATTTCATCTTACTCCCTCAGTTTTTCTGCGTGTGAGTGATGGGACATTGCTTGCCTCAGAAGAATGTGATGGTGGGTAAGTCACACAAGCTCAAAATTCATTTGAGCAGTGACCCGGTGCCCCTGCAGTCCTTAACAGGGCTCTGCACTCACTGTCTGCTTTTACCTCTGGCTGGACAGAACCAGCTCATATGAATGGTTTTGGGGGTGTGTGTATGTCCCTGGAATTTAGCTTTTTTCCCTGGTGTTAAGGTATTGTCTGACTATGGTTTTACACAGTAAAGGTTGCTGTGCTGTGTTTGTTACTGATGAGCTCAGAAGCCGTTTTTAATTTCTACAGAAGTGTTCTGACAGCAAACCATTTATGAGCTTGGGGTGTGGGCAGAAAGAATGGGAAAAGTCTCTTGCACTGCTTGCCTATTATTTATTGGCTAAAGTAATACTGAAAGTGTTCTTATAATGGAATTTCAAGATGAATCTAGAACTATTCCTCCTGCTGTAACTGCTTTCCAAGATGGTCTGAAGGGGTCTTTTTTTTTTCTCCCCATTTCTTTCTTATGGTTAGTCACAGTCACCTTGGTATATAAATGTGTGCTAATTATCCTCTATCAGTCTGTTATTTAAATAATTTACAGTGTAAAGGCCTCAAAGGACTCTGTAGGTGGCAGATCTGATTCAGAATAGCACAGTCTTTGTTACACAGGCCCTTTTCTTTCAGCTCTGCCCTTCGTTCTCTGTTTTATTGCAATGTCTTTTGTTTTGGCTTTTAGATATCTCTTTTTCAGTGATATTTTATTTAACACTGTCATCCAGGTACAAGCTGCTACTGTAAATAATGATACTCTTTCAGCCTTTCCTCCTCTGTTTGGCAAATTGTGGTTTTTTTCTCTGTGTTCACTTTACTCTGCACAAAACCAGATGTTATTCTCTAAATATTCCAGTTAAATGTGTTTATTTTTATTATCAATGTCTGGAGTGCTGGATTTTAAAGCTGGTCTGTGTTTCAATAAGCTGATTCTAGGCACTGCATTCAGCCAGACAGGACTCTTAGCTGGCACTAGCCCCAATAGCTGACTTGGAGCATTCAACAAAGATTTAACCCCTTCTCACAGGTTATTTAGCCAGCCAGTCTAAATAACAGCATTTGCCAAAATTGCAAACTGTTTATAAGCACTTTTCAATTTATTATTTCTATTTATTTATTTATTATTTCTCCTCTTTTTAAAGAGATTCAATCCATGCAATTAATTTCGTGTACAAGTTTTGTTCATTGCTTTCTGACAGGTATGGAGAGATACAAGAGTTATACTCTTTGTTGTTCCCATCTAATAAAAGTGGAGTAAGTTATTGCTAAATGTGAACAGTATTCTTTATTTCTATATTTTTCTGCAGTGAAATTTCTTCCTGATCAGAAATGGAATTCTCTAGAGTAAAGGGAAGATGTGCTGTGATTATATGGATTATTGAACATCATAGAGCATATTTGGTAGGAGTTAAGCTCACTGCTGCTACTGACTCCAGCTCACTTCAGTAGCTACTGCAATGCTTTGTCTCTGCTGCTGAGCTGGGGAGAATGAGGGGCTTGAGCTAATTTCAGAGTGGTCATCAAGCTGAGGAAGCTCAGTCTGGCACAGGAGTTCCTTTGCAAAGTACATAGGAAAAGCAAACAGTGTTTTAAGGGCATATTGATGAATTGTTTTCTCCTGGGTGCAAATTCACATGTTGATACGTTGATGCATCATTAGATCCAAATTGCTGTTGTTTCTCAAGCCCTTCAAGAGAATATTCCACCTAGTTAATGTTGTTGTGTCTTAGATATTTATTGTTCTGGGAAATAATATCTGCAGGCTCTGTAGCATGAACTTGTTTATGGTGGCCTCCAGGCTGGGAACGTGTTCATCTTTTTGTAGCAGAGGGTGGTGACTGCAGAGCACATTTGTTCAGACTCCACTTAGTACAAAAAGGAGTGGGGAGACCCTCTCAGGGATCAGATTCTTTCTTGTATCTGTAAGGAAATCCCAATCGACAGAAGTAACTCTGGAGCTAGACTAGAACGTGACAAAAATACAGATCTGTGTCATATCAGTACCACACAGCGTTTTCTGGCTCTGCTGCGAGCTAAGGAATCCACACTGCCTGTCAGCCCCCTTCCACATCCGTTCCTCTTTTTCTTCCTTTCCGTCTTTTCCTATGAGCATCTTCCCATACAGTCCAGCTATTCTGAGTATCCAGTTTGCTTGTGAAGTACCTTTTATGTACAACTGCTGTGTAATGCCTGTAAACACTGGGTGGTTTCTGTGGACAAAGCCCTGCCTCACGTTGTGAGCTGAAGTCCATCTAGCAGGCGTCGTACAGGGACTGAATGTATTCCCTGGGCTGCAGTTTTCCATTAGTGTTCTACTGCCCACTGCATGCTTTTGCAATTCCTTTTCAGCTTTTGATTCTGCTAGTCAGTAATTGACATTTGTTTTCTCACTGTCATGACCTCAGGCCTGGAGGCTTAACTCACATTGCAGCCAGTGCCATCGCTGGCAAGAAAAATCCTGCTGCTTAAACGGGCAAACATGACTGAACAGAATGTGTAGGCCCTCTTAGGCTGTCTCAGTAATTGTCAGCAGCTTTTGTGTATCTTGGAAGATCTCCATCAAGTGAAGATGGAGATCTCTGATTTTTGCCTGAGTCTGGTCTGTTACACTCCGGTGACGTCTCTCGTACTTACCCCACTGTAGGTTTGTTTTTGTTTTTTCCCTTATGTATATGGTCAAACAACAGGATATGTCCATTTTACAGATCAGAGCTGAAACAGCTCAGGAAGCTGTTCTGTGGCCCGAGCTGCTCTCAGGTTTGTCCTCTTTGCCTGGATCTCCCACTACTGCTCAAAAACACTGGGGAAATGGGTGTTAACTGATGTGAGACCCCAGGGCAATGCAGGTTGGAGCCTGGGACTGTACTGTAGCATGTAGCAATAACAGAAAAATATTACAGAGCAGACTTCACTTCCTTGGATTAACTTTTCTGATTATCTTGTATTTATTTAGTTGAAAATTAATCGATACTGTTTTGATGGCTTTCACTACAACTTTACAGTATACCCACTTGTTATTTCATACTCTGTAGTGAATAATTCATTTTGCTAAATTGATAGTGAAGGCTTTCAGCTGTAATTGCTGGAGTCTTTGAAATCTGAAACTGAATTCTCACAGTGAAATGGTCATAGGCTGAGCCATTCAGGAACAGTTTGTTTAGCTAAGCTGTCAGCTACAGAATCTGTTTGAAAAGATACTTTTGTTTCCTTGCTTCTCTACTGGGTTTATCTTCAAATCAGGTTTTGATTCATCATTTAGAAATGCATTGATACTCTGTAGTGTGTATGTGCACTCAGTGTAGAACACCCAAGAGAAATAGGTATTCTCCAGATACAAACTGTAATTTTTCTGTACTCAGCAAATACTTAGAGTTACACGTTTTTAGAATATCCCAGTTGTGCTTATTGGTCTCAGTCTAGTGCTTGTGTCCTGTGTCTTGATTATAGTTTCTAAAATAATTTAGAATTTGTCTCCTGAAAGAATCATTTGTATGAATTTTTCGTAGTACAAGCCAATCACATAAATCTGGTGCCAAAATGCCAAGTGATATGAAAATACCACCAAAATAAGCATGTGTAAACAAGTGAATGCTTTCCAACACTTGCCCAGCTGTGTTTTACAAATAACATTGAATCCATTTATGTTAATTTTAGGTCTGCTAGCTGAATTTAATTTAATACAATAATTTAATATTCTTCCCACATTTGTTCAGGATTTTAGATTTTAAGGGATTTGTGAGAAATGCATATTTAATTCACACTAATGCAGTAACGGTAAATTATATTTGTTTCCAATATTTGTCTATAAATTTGATTTTTACAGTCACTAGCATGAGAATATCAATGAAAACTAGCAAACCAGATTGAGGAAAAACAATGGAAATTATTGGATTATTATTATTATTATTGTTTCTGTTCTGTAAGCTTCTCAAGTAAATCACTAGAGTCATATCTACCTAAGCCATTTGCACATGCCAGGAATTCCTCATGAAAAATCTCTTGATTCATCCATGGTACAGACAAAATAGTTTAAAAAATGCTTCATATTTTGTTGCTGGGACTGGTTGAGCCTCCTGGTGATGGCCTAACTCCCATGAATTGATTATTTTGATGCAAACCTAAGTCTCCAGAAGACATAGAGGATATGAAGAAGTATGTACATTCAGTTCCATCTCATAGATGTTTTCTTTGGTATTTTAGCAGTTTCCTGGGTTCAGTGTCCGTATGCAAAGGGAAGGCCAGACCCAGTGCTGTGTTCTTAATTCAGGTATCATGTCAGTGTGGCATTAGAAAAAAAATCACTTTAGATAAGCTGTTTGAGGTTTCAGAATGGCTGCTAGTATTAGCTTCTTATATTTAATTCACACATTAGTATTTCCCTTCTTTTGTCAGTTATTAGCTACAAAATGCTTTGAGGAAAATTTAATTCAGTTTCTATATTTGGCTCTTACATTTTCATCCCAGAAAACAAAATAAAAAGGACAAAAATCTTTCTCAGTCTTTATTGAACAGTTTTACAGTTCTGGGTACGCAGGCTGACTTGAAGAGCTGTCATATGATGGACTTCTCTGAATGTATTTGCTCTTTTCAGGTGCACATCAAAGGGTTTCCATGTGGTAACTGTTCCTTGGAGAATGGAAAATTTGTTCTCAAATCAATCTTGCTGTTCTCTGCTATCTTTTTTCCTCCTTTATTTCCCTAAGTGTGTATGTGTATGTGTATATTTGCATGGTTAACTAAACAGTACAAATGGAATTCCAGTTAGAGTTTTGATTACATCAGTTGTCACTGGGAAGTGAATCTGCAGGAACAGCTGTGAGGTTGCTTAGGTTTAGCTCAGTTGAGTTTAAGAAAATTTTCTCACGAGTTGAATTTTTTTTTAAATGGGATATTTAGTTCCCTAAAAGAGATTTTAAGAGCTTTTAAAACAGCACTGAAGAATCTTCCATATCAATCATTTTGACTACATGAAACGTGTGAGGTCCAGCTGCCTGTGCTACACCATGCATATGCTTGTATTTTAATTCCTAACAATGTTCAACACAGCCCTGTGGTGCAGAGTTAACACATTTCCCTCTTCTCTTCTACGTGACAAATTCTGACATACAAAGCACTTCTCTGTTAAAACCAGTGAAACATTGATGTGTACTGGTTAAAGCTGTGGATTGTAGGGCTGGGTTTTACCAGCTTGCCTGATTGCTTCTGCTGCGTGCAGCCGAGGGAGACCTCCACGAGCAGCACCTGCCTGCCCTGACTGACTCAGGTACTGTTCCTTTAGCCCCATTCACAGTTAAGTGGGTGGTGATTACATTATGCACTAAAATGTGTGCCATTTTACAGTAGAATAAACAGCCACAGAAAAATGTGATGGAAGTGCTCCAGGTAAACCAGAAGCTGTTTGCTCCAGCCTCTCTGGTTTAATTCACAGGGCCACAAATTAGATATTGTGGAATTCTTTTTGCATTTTGTCCACAACAGGGTTCTGTAGCAGGAACCACCTCATCTCTTAATTATTCCCCTTTTTCACTTGAAACTGGGTCTGCTGATCTTTTCTTACATCAAATCTTGTTAACTGTAAGCAGAGTCTGTGTCTACTGTTGACACTTTGGGCTATACCTTGCAGAAATACAATTTGGAATCTATGATCTTAGGGGAGTGTTCTTAACTCTCTAAAGGCTGTGCAGAACTTCTCTAGATGTCTAAATATACCTATGACAAATTACTTTTTAGTATTCAAGGGAGAAGTGTGAGGATGTTGAAAGACCTTAGAATCTCATCTAAATATCTCCCAAAGGGGTATCCTGGAAAGAATCTGGTTTACCTGCCTGAGTCACGTGTTACACCTTTAGAGGAGGCATCAACATACAAACGGTGTGTCATCCCTTCCCTTAGTTATTTTTTCCCTAAGCAAAGCTGAAAACTCCAACCTGTGTAATGAGAAACACTTGTGACCAAAACCAATGACAAATGTGTAGCATTATACAATTCTTTTTTATATGTGTATGCATACCTACCTAATTTATTGCATTTTTTAGGACACTGACATATCTAATCTTACACTTATAAAACAGCCAGATGCCAGACAGTGCAAATCATCCTTTAATATGTTATAAAGCTATATAGTAAGCCCACTCCATGGGCTTCACATGCACATAAAACCAATAGTTACATAAATAATATCAAATGACAAAACTCGAAAGCAGTTTCTGCATACTTTATTTTACAATTCCTCACTAAATATATTTACAGGACACAGAGTTTGCTTTAGTGCAATACATAGTAATGTTGCATAAGTACAAACTGTTGAACTTTTCTAAAAAAAATTAAAGAAATAAAGCACTTAACTGATGTTACAGCTAAGTATGTAAAGCAACATTAATAACTCTGAGTGAAAATGCTAACAGCATCTTTTCTTCTCATAAACAATTTCTAGAAACAAACCACAAACCAGCATTACATGTTCCAAACTACTACCCCTTGTACAGTACCATATCATTTAAAAAATCACTTTTTAAAAGCACATATACTGTACTGTACAGCAGCCTGTTTCTACAGATACTGACTTACTCTTTTAATACAAATATGATATTACCGTGGCAGTTTTGAAGAACAAAGTTATCTCAAGATATCAAACATCAGTAACAAACTCTGATAAGCACAGCTTCTTGAGAACCTGCTTTAACAGCATTTCTTCACAGTGATATTTATGAAAGGTTGGAAAAAGAGATTAGCATAAAATATTTCCATCCTTTTTCAGTTTTTATGCAAAAATCATTACTTTATATTGGTAATTATAAAATTACAAACACTTTCTATAAGTAACTGCATCTGTAGTAATGATAGAAAAAGTCATCAGTAAGACACCTAAAATGAGGCTTGCATAACATGAGAGTTTGAAGAAAACTAGGTACACCTCATTTTTAAAATAAGAGTAAGGGATGTAACTTAATTTAGAATAAGCAACACAGTTTATCAGAGAGAACCTATCATCAAATGAAAAAGCTACTTATTTATTAATAAATGTTAAAAAGTAATGGAATTGTGATGAGGTGAAATCAACATTTAAAAAGATATGATGAAACATTTACTCTTAATCTTAGTTTTGGCACTTCATTGGAACAATTACTTTACCAAAGACCAAAATAGATATAAAAGATATACAGCTCCTTGACATACCTTGCAAATATAGTACATAAGTACTGGCAAACACTGAAAACATAGTTAGTTAAACATTCCCACAGATTTGCACATGCATGCACTAGTCAGACAACAGCGCTGTATTTATGTTCTCGGCGGTGACAATCTTGCATTACTGCGGTGTTTTAGGCCGTCTCTTCAGCGGATCTGGTTTCTGTTTTAAGCCTTACAAATTCTTTAGCAACTTCATCATTGTTCCTCTGAGAGAGTATCCTAAGGATTGTTAGCCCAGTCTCATCCACGGCGATGCTCCTGAGCAGGGGGTACCAGGAGGCGCAGCTGCCTCTCTCGGCGACGCCGTGCAGCTGGATCACCGTCATCCCGATAACGCGATCTTCCCGGGCAAAGCAGTAATCCTTCACTGACAGGTGAAGCTCGTAGGCCCCTGGCTTATCTTCGTTACTCAGCAGGCTGTGTGGATTAACAACACAAGGAGTTCTGTTTAATTCCCCCAAGGAATTAATTCACTCTAGGAATCTTGGAAAAATTAAAGTGATAGTGGTGGTTTAAGTTTTGTAGCTCTGTTTTGTTGCGTCAGAATATGTAGTTTTAAACTTTCTACACAGTTAACCCTTCAGGTGTGCTACTGGTGATGGAGCCTCTGTTCTCAGAGGCCTGAACAGTAACGGAATTCCCTCAATAGCTGAAAGTACAGAAAACATTCCCTAGAAAGTACATTAAATGTTCAGCTAGTTCCCCAACTGTCAGCACCACGACTTTAAATCAGCTTCAAAAAGTAAAGCAAATCCCTGGCAGCAGGCATCAAAAGGAGCTTTGTGGTGAAACAGACAGTGAACTCATTTCCAGTCAGGGTTGGAGGGTAAGGGGAGGAAAATATATTGGTCTCAGAAAAGGGTGGAGAAATACTAAATTTAAAACTCCAGGTTAGGTGGAAGTTTCTTACTGATTTAAGGATTAAATGGTAACAGCATTAGACAAACAACACCATGAGCACATGTACAACCCTTTACACATTTAGATATCTCTACAGTCACAAAGGCCAGACACCTAGAAATAATTATGTTTCAGTCCAAATAATTACATAGATAGTATATTGTATACTCAAGCTAATAGATTCCTAAGGATATAAATAATTATTCCTCTGTAGGGAAATTAATTGTACATTTTAGCCAGGTTTTGTTGAACTGAAAACCTGGTGCCTGCCATTCATCTTCATATACAACAAAGATACAAATCAGTAAATAATTTTGAAATGGTGTCTATACCTATGTACAGCAGCCTCAGGATGGGTTTATTTGTTAGAAATGGTTTAAAGGCAAAAATATTTAAAGAAAATTTTCAAAAAATATGCAATTCCCAGATATAAAAGACTTACAACTGGAAAGTTTCATTGTATTTTGGTGACCAGGTGTTGCTCTTTGTCTTGGTTCCATGTTTTCTTTTCTTGTCACTTAGTTTGGGTCCCAGTATGCAAACTTCCACAAAGGGCCGGAACATAGCTGTTGTTTGCCAGTTTAGGTTATTAATTGCTACAACTGTAAAGGGATAAAAGAACTGAAGTTAAATTCCATTGGAAGAATTCCAATTAATTACCCTGTATGACCTTGTATAGCCAGTGAAAGGTGGCCTGAGAGCTTTCCTATAGGATCTCCATTCTGGGCAAGCCTAGGAGGTGCTTTGCCCCTTCCCTGCGAAGTAAAGATGTCTGACTACTTTTAGGTTCAAAAGTATCAAATATAAACATATGTTTTACAAATCCTTTACACTTGCTGCTTCTTTTTGCCTGCTGCCTTCACTGTAATTAAAAACAATCAGCTTATACTAATCTGAATGATCCTGTGTTTCTGAAATTCTGGATGTGCAGAAAAAAAGCATTTTGTTAGAAATGCAACTCCTTAAGACTTGGTACAATCATTCACCACCCAGCTCTGCTGTAGCTTTTAAGAAGTTGAATTACGTACAAGCAATTGAAAAGTATAATTTGACACATTTTAATTTATAGCTCTATAACTTAATATCATAACTTCAAATTGTCTACACAGAGATGCATAGACAGTACTTGCCTGCACAATCTGACCTTCTGCTGATGTTGAGCAAGGAAAATGTGCACTCCTAATCACCTGAGCTGCACAAGTACGGTAACGCTTAACGTTTGTTACTGTGTTACTGGTATGTCTTACTTAGGATGTAGTGCTTGGAGGTTTGGTCTTTGTTGTTGCTTTCTTTTTGAAGTTGGCTGCTTAAAACCTACCTTTCACAGTGACTTTATGCTCGCCAGTTCCAGGATGGGTAGAGACATCCACCTGTACAGATATCTCACCCACTGAATTATTAGCAGTTTGACCTGAAACAAGAATTATTGGTTAGCACACCTGGCTTCTCGATGCATCAAGAGAAATAGGCAGTGAAAGGTGAGTGGTATTTTCTGTCAGAAACACTTAGAAGTTTCTGACGTGTTTCACATTGAAGTGGGAATCAATTACAGATTCATAAACAATTTTGCCACAAAAGTACTGGTCAGTCGCAAATATCTGCGGAAAGTGCCTCAGTGAAATAAAAAATCTTGTTCATCTGGAACTTTCCATTCTGGTTGTCATTAGGTGTGTTTGCATCTTGAAACGCAGAAATTGGTGGGTTTGTCAAACTTTGCACGTACCCGCCAAAAATCTTATTGCTGGGTGTGTATTTGGAAAGTTACTTCTATATCACTATTGATGAATCCTTTGCTGAGGGTTTTGTCTCAACAAACTCCTGAAGTTCTGTACTAGCACAGACACAGGGGCTTAAAAATGAGAGAAGAAGGTTGAAGGGATGTCAGACGAATCAGGAACTTTAAAAATTAAGTTTTGCTTTTGAGCACCAGTGGAGGCTGTGAGTCAATTTGCACAGAGTGATTCTTAAAAGGACTCTAAGCATGTCTTAAGGTACCTCAATATATCAGATTATAACAGTACAACATAAATAACATTGAGCATGTTTACTTGTTCTTTGATCGGATGACTGAATGCTGAATTAGCCAACTGCACTTGCTCCCCAGTGCAATCTCTGTGAACCACACACTAAAGTGAATCGCTACCCTTTTACAACTGGCTGCTAGGAAAGGTTTTACATTCCTCTTATTTACACAGAAATTCCTTACCCACTGGTTCCCCATCTCTCTATATGTGAGGAGAAGCAAATATTCCCTTAGAATTTTTCCAGCAGTTCTTAGAGGAATTAAGGAAGGGGTATGGAGAAGAGAGAGGGATGTCCTGTATAATAATAACGGGGAAAGTGATTACTGCCTTTAAATTACTTTATACCCAGAATATTTTTTTCTGCTGTCATGCATAGTCATTTTCTTTCCTGGATTTCTTCACCAGTGGCTTTCTAGAAATGAATTCTACAGTGATGTTTATGCATTGTTTTGCCCTAATCTGTAATTATGTTCTCCCCATGGAATGAGCATTGCAAGGTCAATGACATACTCTTACCCCAAGTGTTACTGCTTCAGAGAACAAGCCTTCTTTTACCTGATACATCAGAATGTGGGGATTCAGTGATCATTTAACATGCTCAGAATCCTTGAACATTATTCTGCATTTCCAAGCTTTCAGGTGAGATTGGCTTGGGACTGTTGTGACCCTACTTTTGAAACACAGTCAGCAGTGTTTTAGCAAAAATGCAGAGTGTCAATATCTTACTGTATTTATAGCTGTTACTTCTGAATTGCAGGTACAAATTTTGCTTAATGTATTTAAGCAAAAATATTAATGTATTTCATTATCAGTCAGAGGGTCTGGACCACTAAGGACATGTAAATATTAGATATCAGCTTTTTAATGACAAGAGGTTCAGTTTCGGTGGCAGCAATTAAGTTTCTTATATTTGGATAATTACTTAAAGCTGTACTATGTGGAAGCTCTAGGTTGGTGACTCATTCTATGGCTTCCTCACAATAAATAATACCTATTTTTAAAAAAGAATTTATATAAAAAGGTAGGAACCAAATGGACTAAAAAAGCTAAATAGTAAGAATAATAGAATTACTTTATTTAGAAGCATAGACTGAAGTATTATCTGACTATAGTAAAATCTGCTTTTACTTGGGAAGAGAAAGGAAATTCTTATTTGGTCAAGGTCATAAAGTTAAAGCTGGTTTTCTTTTCTCTTGCAAATGCAGTGTCATTAGGCCACGTCTCAGTGAGGTTTTTAATGGAGTTACATTTAACCCAGGGTGCTGACTTGTGTCAAAAAGCCTTCCCTTATATCTATGTGGATTACTTGGATTAAATACAGACAATGCCCATAATTCAGAAAGCAGCTTGCCCAGGACAGAATTCCAATACTATATAAAACAGATTTTTATATATAGAGCATTCTCATTGGCTTTGTGATACTGTAAAGTAAACCTAAGAGAGTAGAGAGCGGAGGTCCTGGAGCATCAATCTGTCTCATTCTTTCATATTGTGAAATCCCACCTTTTCAAGTTGTTCCATAATGCATGGAATTCAACCTCAGCACAGGTACTGTTTGTGGTGATGAACCTCTTTCTGAATGATGCTTTTGATTCCGTCTACATTCCTTCAGCTCTGAAGTTTGAGCTGAACACAATGCAACTCTGTTCTGATTAAAAAGCTTTCAATGCCAAGCCAGGCAGGAGAAAGGCACCAGGAACTTGCAACACCTAAATCTTAGGGACACTGCATGGGTAGGATAAACGGAATGTATTGAGAGAGAGAATCTCTCCCAATCACAATTAATAAGAATTTACCCCTGACTGCAGTGGAAGATGAGCTAAGCTGATCCTGAATATCATTGAAAATATCAGCCAGTGTCAATTACTTGTTTTAGCCTCTAGCTTAAAAAACCTCCCAAACCAATACTGTAGGAATGTCTTAAAATAAGACAATTAGCATTTTCATTAGATAGCCTTGAGAGCAGCCTGTGGGTGATGGTAATAGTGAAGTGTGCCATGGTAACTTGTAATAATGACAGGTAGGATTTCACCAGGACAAAAATCTGTGAATCACTAAGAGTAGACTTGTTCTGTTTCTTCAACTTTTTTATTAACTTATGCAAAATATATTCTTGCAAAGGTCTCCTAACTGGTATTTCCTTCCTTTTCCTAGTAGTCCATGGTTTACAACAGTGCTCCAAGCAGTGCTGCAAACATATAGTGGGATAAGTCTTGTGTGTACAGTACTGCTTGACGTGGTTATAAAGAAATCTGTGCAAAACATCACCCAGTTTTATACGAAGAGCAGCTGACATTAAAATGACCCTCCATTCAGTACTGCTGAGAAAACCTCCTTTGCAGAACATCTCAGCCAGCAGAGACAGTTTCGAGTGGAGTCTCGAATATAAGCTTGGCTTCTTTCAGTGGTCACCCCATCCATCGTTCTCTTTCTGACCTGGTGAACAAACTGCAGATACAATTCTAGGACATTTAGTGTTTGCTTATAGCATCTCTTGTTGGCATTCCAGAGCTATGGTACTTCATTTTAAAGTCTCTGATCTATTTCTGCTGTTTTCTTTTTTTGCTACCCATTCTTGTACAGTCACAGCAGAAATTAGTGATTCTGATTGCACAATAGAAAGGTCCATTTATCCTACTACATTTAATAAGTCAATTTAGCTGACAATAAATTTCTCTGCACTGCAGAGGACAATTGCACTTTTCTTCCTTTAGTACTGTAATATAACTCACTCAAAGGTTAACAAACTTATAAATGATTCTGCCTTATGTTTGAAAACCTTATGGATGTTTAATTGTTACTGCTTGCTCTCTAATATCTGCTTTATACTTTATTTGTTAGTATATTTATATGATTCAAATACAGCATCCTCTTACTGGTGGGTCTCAAAATGATCACATGTATTTAAAGTGCAGTCATTCTTTTGCAGAAAATAAACTGTAAAGGAGAAAAAATATCTCCTCTGGCCAAAGATGCTCCTCGGGGACCAGAAAGGCCTAGAAATCAGCCTTTGATTCCTCCTTATTTAGCACTTGGAATGTCACCAATGTGATAGCTGCTATAACACTGATGATTTTGGCAGAAGACAGTTTGGACCAAGGACCAAGTCAAATGTTTCTCAGTCATGATAGTCATAATCACTACACGTGCACAGAGAATTTCCCTCCCTTCTGTTCCTCAGTAGGTACCTTTGGAAAAGGTGAACTTGTGCACTCTGAGAGAGAGAAAGTAGCAGAATATGCAAATAAAAAAAGGAGTCATATATGTTTTGTAAAAACAAAACAGCAACTCACTGTATTTTCTAGGATAATATTCCTGCTAAGTGCAACAGACTGCTACTGAATCAGTCTGTGATTGTGCACAAAGGTACATCACTGTGGAAGGATTCCTTTGCCTTGATCTTTTAGCAGCAAAAAGTTTTCAAATGAGGAGGCCTTTGGAAACTCACTTCTAGGTTTGCATGAAAAAAGAGCCCAGCAGAAATAAATGGGATTCACAGAAAATGAGTTAGCATGAAATTTAAGAATGTGGTGACTTGCAGTATTTTTGCCCTGAAGTAGCCAAAGACTGTAAGCAAGACTCTGAAACGTTGTATGACTGTATCAAAGGTTTCTAAAACTGTGGAGGTTTACTTTTTCTTTTTAACACTACCTCTAATGGTTCAAGATCTTCTTTACCTCTCTGTGGATTAGAAATTCAGTTCAAAAGAAAAACAACTAGCTGCAAACCAATAATCATGCATGAGATGATTTTATTACCCAAGATTTAGACACCTCAGTGTGCACTGGGAGCAGGCTGTGAGAGCAGCAGACCTGGCTCTGCTGCCTGTGGTAAGCCTAACCCATCCCACCTGCCTCACTGACTTTTTCAGCATAAAGCTGCTCATTTAAACACTGGACCTGTGCTTTGACCTTATTTTCTAAATAGGACGTAAGAATGAAAAAGTTGAACAAATATTTGAGCTTTCATAGTTTCCAATGCTCTAGGAATTACACAAGCTATGAAATCAGCACTTTAATCTGGACAAGGATCTGTCACCTTTTGATTGATGATGCCAATAAAATACATATATTTGTCTGGTGTTGAGCTGCTAATTTATTAGGAGAGAAAATATCAGGGTGACTCATTGAGTTATTTTTCACAGGACTATGAGACTGATTTGGAGGAAAACCTTTATTTTTTTTAACATTTTCATTTAATCCAAAGAGTAAATTAAAGCTGAATTGTTAAGAGATGGATTTAGCAAGCTAGATGATCTCTTCTGTATGTGTGTTAGTGTGGTTATCATGACAAAATCAGTTTTCTCTGTTGCCTTGCTTTTCTCTAACTGCAACATGTGCTTTGCTTCAAGAAGTTGCTGTGTATATATTTATATATATTTATATATGTGTATGTATTCTGTCCAGTGTTACCCAGACAACACACAGGCCTCTCAAGTTAAGAGGTTTATGTATGTATTGAATGCACTGCTTCTAGCAGGAAGTTATTTTTTTTATAATTTAAGGTCACATAACTGATGGATACCTGTAGCTTATGTTTCTTTTCTTGAAGACTTAGAGGAAACTAATACACAACTTGTTTCCAATTTAGGTGCTTTACTGTTCCATTTAAGGAACAACCAGAAATTTTCTAATGTAACAGCCTCCTCCTAAGTGAGTATTTCATAAAGACCTTCTGCTTTACCAGCAGTCTGGTTTCATCTATGTGAAGGTTAAAATAATTATTTTTCTGCTACTTTTCTGAATGCATTTACTTTGCTATCAGCATATGCTGGAATACTTTTGTTAGTTGTAACTCTGCAAGTTTCTTCATTGTTTGTTCCTATCTTCCCTGTCTGTTGCTTGCAATAGTGTGCTGATTTCTGCAGCTTGTAATGCAGGTCTGGTTTTTCTTTCATGAAATAAGGTTGTGTAACACATGATTCTGACCTCAATTTGAAACTATAGTGGAATGAAGCAGGGATTATTTCTTGAGTTAAATTCTGCCTGAAGTATGGGTTATGAGAGAACTGGAAATGCTCTGTAGGACTTAAATTTCATGATAGAATACAGGTATAGCTTTCAAAATATGACAGTTAATAATACAGTGGTTTTGACAAGCAAAAGAAGAAAAGGTCTTTGATTTTTACCTATAAGAGCTGCTAAACAATTGAAGAAATTTTTATTTTCTGTAGTCTCATGTCATATATCTGGTTGCTTAAACTATAATTATTATTGCATTATTGTTTTAATGTCATTCCATATATTTATGAAATGTTGAGGTTGAAAACAATTTGTCTTCATTTTTGATTGTGTAACTTCCTTCCCCGTGTTGGTGACTTCACAAGACAAGGATGGAGTTACTGTTAGAGATAAGATATTTACCTATGAGAATGAGCATTGTGTTTTCTTGTTTTCAGATACATGGTCCCTTTTTAGCTTTCCATTGTCTGGCATAAGAATGAAGAAATCTGATTCAGAGCAGCTGAAGCAAAGCCTTTTCTGCAGCCTTGCAAACACACAGGTAGGGTTTGCAGTATGAGCTCTGTGTTGTGAGATGAGTATTGATTTTTCTGCTTAAGTAGTACAAACTATTTTAAATCAAGCTAAAAAATACATTGCAGAAGTTCTGCCATTACGTATTACTGTTGTGTACCTTACAAATTTACAGCAGCTCCAGTTTATAAACCTCATTAGAGAATGCTGCTTTTATTGTAAGAAAAAAATGTTTCTCTGTGTCCAATAAATAACCATTTTAGATGTTAGAGTGGTGTTTAATTTGGAGAAATAAGTGGTAATAAAAGAGCTAAGTCAGGAAACCCTGTTTGAGATTGTCTCCTTATGTAGTTTGCTAATACTAAAATAATATTTGTTCAAAGCAACTAATTGTTATTAGCATTGAATTTAAGTTTGGTTAAAATTTTCTAGTCCTGCCCAACCTGAAATTTGTCCATTTTGTCTAGAGCTATTGTCAATGTACAAAATAAGTGGTCTTTTGCAGAAGCCTTGGAGCTTTCCCTGAAATTCTGGGCTGGCTGCCTTCTGGTTGTTAACCAGCTATGGGTGTTCCAGCCCTACAGCACTGTACCCCCCAGTTCCTGCAACTGAGCTGGGTTTTACAGGTCAGGCCTGGCACTGTGCTGCTGTTTTACAACTGATTCATGTTTGGCACAAGAGGAGTGTGCACAAAGAATTGTTTGGTTACAAGATTTTGAAATCAATCCATATAATAATCTGAATGTATGCAAGAATATTATCCTGCAGCTGAATTTAGTGGAAAAAACCCACCCATCTTACAGCATGGGCTGATGTTTATTTTCATTATTAGTGCACAAATAAAGTGACAACTTACAGCTGACAGAAGTCCAGAGTAAACAAACTCAATCTGAGACCTGGAGCTGAGGTGGTGGTTGGTAATGGAGCAGGGAGGGTACAGGATTCTCAGCTGTGTTTCACATGCTCTTTGCAGAGGTAGCAATGACCACCTTGTGTGTGAAACAGTGCTCACACGGGCTCTGGAATGCAGCTCTCCTCACTGAGCTGCCTTCAGGTTCTGCAAAATCCTTTAGCTCTACATCAATGTCTTTTTTAGAGACTCCAGCAGTGACCTGCTCCATGGAATGGCTCTCAGCAGTGACAGCACTTGTGTATGGCTGGGTAAGAAAACTGATCCAGAAGAACGTGCTTGCACCAGGCACTGCAGAGTCAGCTGAATATCTTCTGGGTAATATGAAATGTCAACTAAATTTCATTACCAGTTTATAATCATTCCATGTATTATTATAGACATTTTACTATCAAACACTACTTTATTTATTTGATAATTTATTTGCAGAAGAGAATGCACCTCTGCATGTTTTACATTTGTGGGTTGGGATTAAAACAGGACAAGTGCTTAACAGGCTTTGCTTATTTTTCTGGAAATGTTTCTACTAAGGGACAATCAGAGATTATATCCCTCCTTACTATCCTATGTTAAAATCTGTAATGATCAGAGATTCCACAGGATTTAATTTCCAACCAAACATGTTGAATGTGTGGCAGATCTGGGATAACAGCTGAAGAGAAACCTCTCCCATCTCCTCTTCCAGGCAGAAAGGCAGGTATGAAATGTGCTAGAAGATGACAGAACTTAAGCTATGTCACTGAGAAAGCTAATCTGGTACCTGTACTGTCTGTATCAACCATATTTATTAGACAATATTTTTCTTTTATCCTTAATTTTCATAGTGTGGTTACATGTTTGTGTTCACAACAGTGAGTGAGCATTAAATTTACAACTTTCATCAGCACAGAATCATTACAGTTGGAATAGACCTTCAGCCATGACAAATCATTATATGGAGAAAAACAAAAAAATAAGCAGTTACTGAAAAAGTTACTGCCAGATTATGCTCAGCATTGTCATTTACTTATTCCAACACTTGCCTGTTTTGAAAAGTCTTAAGGGTCTATAGTGGTGCTTTGAAAAAGAAAAAATCATCAGTGTAAGACTACAGCAGTTAATTTCATTATTCCTGTTTGTGTGATAATTTGCTTTTAAAACATGTCTATAAAAATGAAGTCTCATGATGCATTTGAAAAGGGCAGTAGGAATTGAGCTTTCAAGTGCTTAGTGTGGTGAAACCACCACCAGAGAAACTATGAATCCCTCAGTCACCGTTTGAAAAGTTAGGAATGGTTTTATTACTATTATCTTATGCAAATTGCTTTGTTGCCAAGAAGATCTTTGGGAATGTGTGTGCACAAACACTGGGGAACAAAACTCTGGTTTACGCAGTCGTCCTTCTTCAGAAATGGTGCAAATCATATTTTTGGATAATTTTGATTATTCCTCCTGAATGTGATCCTGCATGAACATGAACACAGGAAGTATCAAGGACCATAACACACTTTCACAGAGCTGTTCTCACAGAATCAGAGAACCATTGAAGTTGGAAGAGACCTCCGAGATCATACAGTCCAACCTTAGGCTTTCTGTTTGTGTGTAAAGTTAACTCCCCTTTCTAACACCAATCAAAGTTTGATCTTCAGTTTCTTACAAAAACTGCAGGTTAATCATGGTGAGTGAGAAACCATTTTAACCTGTGGTTAAAAGTAAGCCTGACTGTTGTCTGACTCTTGTAGTCATTACAGGAAAACCAAGCATCCACTTAGAGCTACAGTCAGTTATTATTCAACATATGCTTTCTTTACATTTAAAGCATTCTTTTTTTCCATTGCTTTAAGCTTAACTACATCCAACTGGCTATTGATTACGGATTGGCAATGTGAAAAAAATTAGGACAAATATCAATCTAATTATATTCCAGAGAGAGCTTCTGATTTGCAAACTAGGGTCATTTTAACTAAAAGCTAATGATACAGTTATAGCTGTGAGGCTGGAAATCATACTAGATGAGGATTTAAGTCTCCTAAATGAGGCATTAAAGGATAATGAAAAGTTATGAGTCACTTTCCCTTAAGTTTCATTCCCAGTGGCTACATTTCTGACAATACTGGTGTGCAAATACAGGCTTGGTAATGTGTGCACAGAAATGAACACAGACCTCAGGCTGAAATCATGATGAAATCAGAAAATTCAATTTTGTGGTTCAGGGTTTATAAAAAACCACTACTTATGGCTACAACCTAGATAATTTTTTTCTCCTGAAGTAACAATGAAGGTATGCATTAAAGAAAAGCAAAATACACATAAAAGTAAGTATTAATTTCCTGCCTGAATCCATACTGCTAATTTTTTTTTTTTTGAGAGGAAGAAAAAAGACTCTAATATGTAGGAAATAGAGTTTTATAGCTATTTTCTCATTTGCAATACATGAGTTATTAACAGTGATCCTCAGTTTTAATATGGAAACATCTTAGGAAATCATTCCTTGGAAATAATCTTGGGGCAAGCTGCAAAACTCATGTTCCATGCTTTTTATACTGTGAGTAGCATGTTGTACTTCAGAAGCAAAAGCAATTGATTTCCACCTTTACTGTCCAATTAAAACTTTCTGATTCTTATGAGCTGGAGCAGGATAATTCATTATATCTGCAAATTGTATTCTTTCCCAAAGACATAAAGTGGCAGCCAGGTCACTTTTACAAGTGCTCATTACATTCAAAAGAAATCTGGTAGAGATTACTATCATGCAAAAATTTGCAGTTTCTAGAAGGAAGAAAGCATTCAGCTTGGAATATGTGTGCAGTGCTCCTACAAACACCCCTGGTGTTGAGTGTGCAGCCAGAGCTCGGCCCTCTGTTCTCCCTGGGAGTCACACATCACCAAGGAACTGCCCTCAGATAAGCTCCAACAGCTGACAACAGCATCAGACAAGGGATAATATCAATAACACCACATGGGCAAATCTGTGTCAATAAACTCTAAAATACCACAGTATGTGGAGAATGCAATTTGCAATCACTAATTTTAACACATTTAAAATATAATTTGATGTACTTCTACATCCCTTACAGATCACTTACTTTGAGAAGTTTGTGTGGCTATAAACTTCTTTATCAAGGCGTCAGTAGTTTGTGTGTAAAGGCTGAGAGCGTATTTGAGGGACTGCAGGTCTGGGCTCTTTTCCAGGAAATTCTTTTTCAGCCCACTTCCTCCAGCATGGAAGTATTGCTACAATGAAAAACAAATATGGTTGTTCATAGAGGAAAATTATCTGAGAAAGGCCTCAGTTACAGACATACAACTTTAAGTAAAATTCTTAAAGGAATGTTTAGAAATAGCAACAGGCAGGTGTAGATTTATGATTACAGCATTTGAGATAACTGTCACATTTGTATTTCTGAAAGAAATGCCAATTCCAATACAAAAAATAGCAGTTGGGAGACCCTCTCTGTTACTGTCTGCTTGCCTTGGAGACTGTTTTATGGTGAAACACTTGATTATGAGTATTTCCTCTTATATCTTCAATTTTCTACTTAAGTAGCTGTCTCCTTATCTTCCTGGTGTGCTGCTCTTCCCAGCAGACAGGAAAATATGCTGTTATTCTAGAAACTGATTGCTTTAAAGTTATTTACACCACGTAATGATCCAGGCCAATGTGAAAAAGACTGATAAGCAAATTAAGTAATATTCCTGAATGAGTTCTTTTGACTTCAGAAACCAAATCCATGAAAGTCTCCAGTTCTTTATCTGAAAACCAGTCAGTAATTCTTGGGCTTTCCAGCACAGAACAGAAAACCACATAAAGCTGTACCTTTATAGTAACTAGTGCCACGTCCATTATTGCACACTGCCTCAGGGTCAGGCTTTTGGCTTCCTCTCGGATCACGTGGTCCTGCAAAGCAAGAGAAGACTGCAGTTGGTTTTGAAAGAGACACAATATTGTGAATATTTGTTCTTGGCAAAACAAACAAACAAATCCGCCAAATGCCCCCCAAGGACTATGATTAACAGGGATTAATTCACTTCAGAATCCTTTTACAACAAATCATAACCTAGAGCAATCATGTTGTTTCTTGAAAACACAGACTGGAGAGAACCAGAGCCACTGTTTAATACTGAGCATTACTTCTTTTCCTAGGATGCATTATTTCTCTGTTTTGGAGGATGGGGAAAAAGTTAAATTTTAACTTAAAATAATTATATTAGACAATCTAGAGGTAATTAATTTTATTAATAAAGCTGCTAGTTTCCCAGGGATTTGTCAGTGCCCCATGTTTAAAAAAAAGGGGATTCCTATTAGAACATATTAGGTTCATAGAGTGACTACACTTCTGCCAAATCTTTCTCTAAATAAGCAGTCAGTGATTTACTTGGGTAATATTGTAACTCCTCTAGCAAACAGTCATTCATACGTGACCACATTCAAATACCACATTTCTGTACAAATCTGAAATCCTAATGGCAATATTGAGCAGCCAACAAGTGACATCAGTACCAAACATCTCTGCTGTCCATCAGGTCAACTCCAGCACTGAAGACTTTACTGCAGAGGTACATACTGTGTCTCAATGTACACCATAAATATTCCACAGAAAGAAAATTACTGGTATTCTCACCTTAGGGCTTTTCCAGAACTGGTTAAAGAAGCAAAGATACCTTTTTGTGTGTGCTACTTATCGCTCATAAGGCCGAGTTGTGCAATGGCTTCTTGACCCATGTAGTGATCACTTACCATATAGAGTCTTTTATTCATAATTTGGTTTTGATGAAACTGTAAAATAATTATTCACCTCTGAGTAGTTACTGCCATGTTCAATCTTATTATACTCTATGAGAACAAGAATGAGGCATGAGGTTTGGCCTCACAGTCAGTAATATTTCATCCTTTTTTTTTTTGTTAGCACAAGCACTTCACAGCTTCATCTGGCTCCATTACCTTGAGTTTTGACAGTTGTCCAAGATCTTTGGCTGCACTGAATATCATCTGGGGCCCCTGTAATCACATTGAAAATTAAGGAAACAGACTCACGACAGCATGTTTGCTTTTTATGTCAACACGATCTTGTTTTCTACCAGGACATTGGCCAAAGTCACTATTTTGCAAAGCTAAATAAAAGTTTCAGTTGCACAGGAGACACATTTCCATTCAGTTGATAAGGCCAAGTAGATGAATGCCTGCAGCAGGATTCCCTCCAGTACCCTATAGCTGATACAAATATTGCACATTCTGCTGAGAGTGGTTTCGTGTTCTCCTTTCTGCTACCTCATTTTGTGTTTAATACTTAGAGCTAAGTCTGTGATTGTTCTCAGTGTGTGTCAGTGAGATGTCAGTCCATAACCACAGCTCTCAGGTGCTGTGCTAAAATGAACAATCAGTCTGGGAAGTGAGCAGCCCTGAGAAATCTGTGAAAGCCTGAGCAGAGGGAAACCTCAGCTGAGTAAAACACAGCACAACAGTGAGCCAGAGCCTTGTTTAAAAGAAAAGATACTGAAGTGTCATGAAGTTAAAGCAATATTTTATAGTAGCCAAATCCTGGCACGACACCAAAGGCCAATGCCTGCACATTTGTCTCAGACAAACAGAATCCTACTGTAATTCCATGCTCACATCTTTTATCTCAATTACTCCAAGCAATATAATTACCAGTGCAGTTACATGGCAGTTCAGCAAGACATAGTTCTGGTTATCTGCATTTCAGGAAGAAAAGGTTCATCCAACTTACACTGGACTAATTTTCATTAGATGTTCTGTTCCAAAGAGTTTCAGTTTCCAGAAAAAATTTTGCTTCCTCTATGCTTCAACTGAAGAAGATGAAACATAGAACTACAGCTTTAATCTTCATTATTTTTTAGTAGTGAGAATGGTAAGATAAATATATATATATATATGTGTATATATAGATATAAAAATGGAAAAATAAACCCTGTTTCTGAATGTCTGTCCTCTGACCCTCAAACACAGAAAGAAATATTAAGGGCTAGAAAAGGGAAACACCTGTCACAGTATCCTAGTTTTCAGTGATTTTCTTTAATTACGTGTACAATAATAAACAGAAGTAGCGAAATAAATGGAAATAGTTCACTATGCCAACCAGAAACCCTTTATATAGAGGCTACCACTAGGATAAATTCACCTCTGAACATGCTGTCCTATTAATCAGTGTAACAATTGGTCCTGCATAAAGCTAATAAATGCTCCTAACACATGGTGGAAAATGCAGTTTCCCAATTTAAATGCTACCTAGGTATTTGCAGATAAAATTGGCACCAAAAGTTTGAAAAGCAACTTAAAGATCTCAGAAATATAAATCTGAAAGTTATTGAAAGAGAGGTTGTTTCTAATTATGCACAGTAAACAAGGTTGTGACAGTAAGTATGAACAAATTCAGTGACTGGAGTCCTGGCTATGATCAGTTCTACTCTAGAATTTTTAATAGTGCAGGTAATTTCATTTGTCTTAGAACCATTTATACATTTTCTATAAGATTTTCTTCTGCCTGTCCAGCAATATTCTTTCACGTAACTTCAATATATTATGATTTAATGATATGCCTTTAACTTATGGATTCTGACCAGCAGATTTTTAGCAGCTGAAGTGGTACCCATAGGGTGTGTAACAGCAAAGTTACCAAAGGCACACTGTGGCAAGATCATGGCTAGCTTGTCATAAGATGGTCAATTTATTTTAAACAAGATTGAAAACAAGAAGAATTACCAGTTATGTGATCCCTGTCCATCGAAAAAAAAAGCAAAAAAGCAATTATCAAAAGACCTCCAAGCCAGACTTTTTGTTGATCCTTTGACAGGATCAGATTTCACTGCTGCCCTCAGCTCAGCCACCAGAGTTCACCTCAGGCCGTGCCCCACAAGACTCCAGTGCAGCAGCACCACTTTCTGTAAGTACAGCTCCACTCCCTCTTCTCAGCAGGCTGTAAATGCAGTTCTGCCCAAACAGGACCTCCTGTCAAGTCTGCTATTAAAATACCCCAAATCTTTAGAGCTATATTTGGCTTAAGCTTCCTGATGTTAATTAAGTGCTGCCTCAAGATGAGGAATGGCACAGCAGGCAGGGCTGGAGGGTGGGATGGGGCATCCCTAGTTTTCTCAAACCTGCAGAAATGGAAGTGATTGAATTCCTGATGCAACTGGGAAAGGCAAGGAACACTCTTCATATTACTGTGCACAGTGAAGCCAAGAGAAATCAGATTTAAAACCCTTTATATGAGAGCACACTCCAAAGCAAGTGATCCAGCTTCTTTCACATGACTGCATTCATAAAAACTGCTCTGAGTTGGGGCAGGCAGTAACTGAATGAGCAAAGTCTTCCTGACCAGCTAAGAGCAAGCTGGCTACACAACTGAGACACCAGGGAGCAACACATTGCCTGCAGTGCAGGTCTTATTCCTTCTGGTCAAGGTACAGAACAGGATAGTGTCAGACCCCTTGGCAAACACCTGATCAAGCACGTTGTTCCCATCCTTTATATCAACTGAGAATTACTCCTGGAACACTTACGGTTTGGTCTGTCAGTGGTGGAAGCACAATTTGTTTTTCTATTTTGTTTAAGACTAACTTCCAGAGCTCTTTCAAAACCCGCTTCAGAACTGTCTTCTCACAGATTTTTGCAGAGACACTTAAGCTGGAATAGAAGAAAACCACAAACCAGTCATCAAAACTAGCATTAAGGCTTCAGAGGTGCTAGCACTGGATGCTCAGATTAATAGCCATTAAGGTTTATCTTTTCTCTACGAATAAAAATTTCTCAGTACCTAAGTTATTTTGCAATATTATCTGTCAATACTTTTGGTAAAAAGACTTGCAGATTATAAACTCATATAAATCTCCACTGTCTAATTTAATGCTTAGTATATCACTGATGCATATTTATTGAAAATGCAAAATCATGATGAGTTATAAAGTTTGATGGATGATACAATTTAGCACTCCCACGCCCCTAAATTGAAGTTTTAGTATATCATTTGTTTATGTCTTAAAAATAAAGAGCAACTGTCTCCCTTGTTTTGTATTTCTGCTGGGATGTAGAACTGGTTGCTGACAGCTAATGCAAATCACAGCTACTGCTTGGAAGCATTTATGTCCATACACTGACATGGCTGTGCAATCTTGCTGTCTATTACTTACAGTAAAATTAAATGTTTGGAACACCTTTCCCATCTCCACTTTGAAAATTTCTGGCTGGGGAAAACCCACTTAAGGAACAAAAGGGTGTGTCACTTGTGACTGGAGACCTCGAGTGCAGACAGTGCCAGGCTGTTTGTCCTTCCAGCACTTCCAGCAGAAGGCCTCTGCTGTTCCACAAGCACCAGTGACCGAGGACATCAGTGTGTGTATAGATGTGCCTGTGCTGCACATGGCCTGTCAGAACGTGTCACTGCTGAATGATGATAACCTATGTTATGTTTACTTTCAGAGGTCAGAATGAGTTTGCAGGATCCTCTCAAAAATTAGCATTTTACCAAATGAAAAAAACCAATCGAGCTGCTGTTTAGATGGTGACCAGGATTTTGGTGACACAGAATTGCATATTAATAGACAGAGGGACATTGGGCACAAGCCTGGAACAAATGCCAGACAATTTCAGTGTGAGAATTACTTTTGTTCAGCACAATCTCCCTAACAGCCTGTGGAGGAGAGACCATGCACCAGTTCCTTTTCAATGACTCCAGACATGACAAGACAAGGAAAGACAAGTCTGTAGCTTATGTAAAAATTGCTCAGGTTAGACATGGCATTCTGCACACAGTGAATGCTACAAATATCAAAAGTACTATGGAGTGCTTCTGGGTATTAACAGTGCTTCAGAGTTAAAACCAAGTGTGCCTACTGTAGCACCCAGGTCCCAGTCTGCCACACAAACCAGCCTGTGCCACCCAAACCAGCCTGTGCCACCCAGACCAGCCTGTGCCACCCAAACCAGCCTGTGCCACCCAAACCAGCCTGTGCCACACAAACCAGCCTGTGCCACACAGACCAGCCTGTGCCACACAGACCAGCCTGTGCCACACAAACCAGCCTGTGCCACACTCACGTTTTGTCCAGGGAATCCATGAGAGGCCGAAGCACAATCTCAGCATCAATGGCTGCACTGTTCTTATTGGCTGCTGCATTCCCATTTCCTCTCATTTGATTCAGTTCATTGCTCATTTGTCTTACACAATCTTCAATAACAAATTGGAAACTATAGGATGAAAAAAAAAAGGACAATTAAGGAATTCTGGGAGAGAAAACAATAATGATGATTTTGCATCAGGGTCTTCAAGATTTAAATATTTTCTGCAATGATGCAGTGTTCAAAATTGAAGATACTGTGGTGTTACAGTCTGAAAGTAACTTCTACTGAGGATCAGAGCTCATATAAGTAATTCATGCAGTGTTTTGATCTTTTCCCTGCCTTGCTTCCATTCTGCCACAATTTTCATACCCTTGTAGGTGTACCAAATATTTATTTTCTGAAAGCAACAGATGTATCAGAATCTATAGGTTAGATGTGATTGACTACCAGCTAGGAACAACTTCTCAAGATTTTATTTTTGGTGTGAAGTGATGATACGAACAGGTGATGATAAATAATTTTTCTCTTGATGGTTAACAGGAACCAAGCTTTGATATTCTTCTTGAGGCAAAATCAAAAAGTCCTACTGATTTTGCCCTGTTTGCCTCAATTTGACTTTTCCCAGATTTTGCACAGCCAGTGCCATCAGAAGGTTTGTTACTTCTTTGCAACTACACAGAGTTAAAACACTTGGACTGTTTAAAATATCCTTTTGCAAAAAACCCCCTTGCTTAGAAGTGCTCAGACTCTTCCTCCTGGGAGGAATCTTTTTCGCTTCAAGGTGACTGTGAACACATCCTTCCTACTCAAGCTTGTACCTGCCCAGCTTTCCTGAAAACTGTTCTCTCTCCTAACTGATCTGGTTGAGTGTCTGACAGTCTTTGGACAATGTATTGACCCCATGCAGAACAGCAGCTAATCAGTCACAAGTTCAGAGGCAGGAAGAGTCTCTGCACACATGATAATTTGGTTTATGGGTTGATTCATGGTGGGTTGAAATGGTTTAGGATTAGTTTATGAACAGAAATGCAAAACAGGCCAAAAATATATGAGACCCGTTAAGGTGAAGAGATAAATGGCAAAGATTAACTTGATGAAAGTGAAAGGCAATTTCCTGTGAGAGAAAAGAAACATAATCAGGCAGTAAGTTGTTCCAGTGACATGGCTAATTGTAAAAAGAGAACACAAACCTCCATGTGAAATCACTGGAAAAGTCAGAAACTTTTCCAAATGCACTTGGAAGTACACTTACCTACACACATCAAAGCCCCAGATAAGATCAAAATGAGACAGCTAGTGAAACTGCTCATGGAAATTCTTGGGACCAGTCCCTCCAACAAAAGCCAAAAGAATGCATTGCCTTCTTGCCATTAGCCATCTTTCCAACGTTGTTAACCTCAGAGACCCATGTAAGCAGTAAACTGACCCATGAGGAATGTTCCAGCTATCTGGAGCATATCCTACATTGAGCTATTCTGGGTTTGCTTTTGCAGAAACCTAGTTGGCTCATTCAGAAAGAAGCCCTGGAAAGAAATAATATTCATGCACTGTCAATGATCCGAGAACCAGAGCCTGGGAGCAAAAGTACAAGACAATACACAAACCAAGCACACTCAGAGAAAAGCAGCCTGTGCACCCAGACTGCCCATCCATGGGTTAAATAAGCAACTACAGACCTTGCTTAATGAGCACCACTACAGCACTAATCCCTCTTTCTTACATTTCTTTCTAATTTGAAGCAAAAGTAACTTGCTGCTTCTTATACCACAGGAACTGCTGGCACAGCACCATACTCATTCAGAACTGCAGTGTACAATCTGATTAATGAAAGGTTTTGAGAGTAAGGCTCAGTAGACAATTTTTGCAGAGCCACAGGCAAGCAGATGACCTCAGAAGGCCTTTCACAATGACCACTTGAAGCAGGCTAGACACAGGCAGACACCCCTGGTTGAAGCAGGCCACTTGGAAAAAGCTCTCAGTCTCAGGAAGTGAATAAACATGGTCAGAGAGGACAGTTTAACATAGCATCAGACAAGGAAAAAGCAGCGATTTTGTTTTCCAAAAAGCAGATCAAAAGCCATCAGCCTCACCTCTGTTACACGTTCACACCCACGGATGATGCTCAGTTGTCTTTACAGCGAGGTTGCTGTTACTTGTTTCAGAGTCTAAACACATACCCAGACACAAACACACACCACTCCGTCAGGGCAGGGCAGGCAGGGCAAGCCATGCCTCAGCACATCCAAATAACCACCCAGACTTCATCAACGAGGTAGATTTTTGAGCAGGAATATTTCTCTAAAGCTGGCAGTAAAATGGGTTTGTTACCTTGCAGCATACGTTACACTGAGTTCATCCAACACATTGCTAAGTTTCACCTGGAGTTCTTTCAGAACAACACTAGCTTCAGGATCCAGCTGCAAAGAGATAAATAACATTGTATTTTATTTATACACTAGGGTTCTGGGGTTTCCATTACCACCAGTGAATTAGGAATTACGTGCAAAGAAACACTGCACTACGGAAAACCAAACATGGAAACACCTGTTGCAACACAGAATTGCTTTACTGGGCCTAGAAATATAATTACCATTTAAAAAAATATGGAAAAATCTTTGATTACAGTAGTGAATATTTATATTGTTAGAAATCAAAACTGTGCCATTGAAAACTGACTTTCTCTGGGATTGTGGAAACGGTGTTGGCAGTCACAAGAAGAGAACTACCATTATCAGGCCAGTGGTATTCAGCAAGGCACACCAAGAGAAGGATGCACAAAAAGTTAGTGCTTGTGCTAATAATAATGCAGATGCCTTTATACTTTTATTATTTTAGTACTTTCACCACTGTTGGTATTTTGTTTTGGGATTTGCATTGAAGTTGTTTCCATATTTCATATGTTTCCATAATGCAGTGTAAAATTAGAACAGCCAGCACTGAAAAAGGTGGTTTGAAGACTTACCCATGCCAATTCTACTGACAGAGTATGTGGGAAGGAAATCTACCAAATTTCAGTACTGCTGTTTCTAAAAGTCATTCAGGCAAACAAAATTCAAGCACAGAGCAACACATTATGATGCTCTGGTACAGGTTTTCTAAACATAGGAAAAAAGTTAATGCAGGGGAGAAATATATTTTTACATTTACAGGGATGAGGATCCATGCATAGATATTTAATCAAAAAGGTTCCCTGTTGATATTGATCAGCAACCTGTTTATTTGCTATGGATTCTTTTTGAAATAAAATAAAAAAAAAACTTATCTCCCTGATCATTAGCACTTAGGAAAAAGAGTTACAGCCCATTCTGGGATATGATAGATGATCATCAGGATCAGCAGCTGAATGTGAATTAATAGCTGATGTTCCAGATCTTTCACCTGCCTACATCACAGTGTTAAGGAATGATTTTCAATGGTCACCCTTAATTTCTGGACTCTGTTCTGCAGCAAAGTCAGGCACAGATCTTCTGACAATTTCAAAGGACACAGCACATTTAGAATACATAATCAGGGCTGTCTCTATTTGTGTTTTTCTGTCTCTCAACTGTGTGAGTAGGGTTTGGTGCTTATTCTTCTCCTGGTGCTTCAGCGTGCTGTGGTGCAGCAGGTCAGTTCTTCTAGTCACATTGCAGAGACAAGGGAAGTTGTCCCAGCACATTGGATAATTTACATGAGACTACACAGGAATTCTACAGCAAAGTAAACTGAAATAGATCCAACAATCTACTGTGTTTTAATCTTAGACTATCCTTTCTCTCCTTAGACATTATGTGTGGGTTAAATTCATAGAAAATCCAAGGTTTTCACTACAGGTTTTGACAAAAACCTGAAATAGGTGACAAGGGGGAATTGCCACACATCTTTTAGAAGATACGCAGTGTTGTGTAGCACTCTTCTAATCTGAGAAGCTCATATTTTACTTACTGCTGTAAGTACTTACTGTGACTACTTACTGATTCAGTTTTGAATTGCTTTGCATTGAGAGAAGTTCTGTTGCTTCTGTGTATCTTAGTAGTTTCCCTGGCAGATATACTTTGATAGTTCATACACTTAAAGTGAACTATGAAGAGCAGGAATTAAAAAGCTAATTTTACTGCAATGTCTATATTAGTAAACTAATTAAGAGTTTACTAACGAAGGCAAAGATTTTTCCAGGAAATGCATTTCACTAGGGAATTATACTGTCTCCTTTGGAGGGATACATACAAAACACAAATTTAAGACCATTAGAATATAAACACTTAACAAACACTGAACACACAAGCATCCACACAGAACATGGTACATGTCAAGGAAAACACAAAAAAACAGGCAGGCAGAAGACTCCAAATTTCTCAGCAGATCATGCACAAACTAGAGAATCACCTTGTTACTGGGCCTACAGAGGTCAATGTTGTCACTTTCTATCAGAGGTTGTTGTGATAACCAGAAAAGACAATGCATCTGCTAAATTCACCTGGAACTGAACTTAGTCCAGCCAAAACTGGATTAAATACTAATGCCAGATAGTGGACATGACACACATTCTAGAAGGGTGCATGCAACTGTTAACCATTTCAGAGGCTTTGTGCTCACAAACTGCATGAACCAGTTTGTGTGTGCACAGCTGGAGGCCCCTGGCAGGACACCCAGCCCTGGGTGCACCATGCTCATGCTCACGACGAGGACACAAAGAGGTATGCGGGCGGCCCGGCCAGGCCTCCAGCCCTGGGCACGGGGCATCTCCACGGAGATGGCAGCAAGATTCTTAAATGCTACTTCTCTTTAGGTTCTGGAAAATATGGTGATTCAAGTGTCTCACCAGAACTAAAATGTGCACTTTTCGTTTATTTTACCATGTGCTAGTGACTGTCCTCAGGCATCGTCCAAATATGCCACAGCCACGAGCTGCTGCTTTTCCCTGATATGGGAGAGCTAAGCTGGAAGCACGGCAGTGAGACAAAAGGCAATGCTGATCAGCATCTCAGATGATGCCATGAAAGGACACACAGACATGAAAATGAAGTATTTGCACCACTGGGGACTTTTCTTTTTCTCCTCAAGTCTCATCCGCTTCACAGAGCTTGATGAAGAAGGAATGAAAATGAACAAATTTCTCTGAACATTTTTCAGGAAAATGAAAGGAAAAGGCTCCACTTGAACAGATTATTTGGGGAAAAAACCAACAAACCAACAATAAAACCCAGCTATGAGTGCCATTAGTGTGCCATATCTAATTTAAGCACCAAAAGAGAAAAGACAACCCACTTATCCCTTAGATAAATGTATTCTGGATTCCATTTATAGTTCGCAGCATGTGTGGAGTAGCCTTAAAATACATCGGGGTAGGTTGCTCAGGTTTCAAAATTGGATTTTTTAAAGGAGCAAGCTTATTTGATTAATAATGTGTAAATCATACTTTTCTATCAATTCTTAATATTTTTTGCTTTTCTAGACTCATATTTCTGTTATTTTACCATCTTCTTAAATAGTAGAATTAATTTTTATCCACAAGGGAATATATTCATAAATTTGTTGGCACACTACATAAGATCTGTTGATTATGAACTATTAAATAGATAATTAGAAGTTTGACTTTTTCTGAATGCTGCACAAAAACTGAGAACGTGTTCGCTGAACAGCTGAAAAAATAAGAAATATTTGAATATAGTTTTCAAATGCTGCTTATCTAAAACTGTGAATTTTTTATACAGACAAGCCTTGGAAAAGAGTTAAAAAATGATAAATTTGGCTGCTTTCAGTGTGTTAGGTTGAGGTATTCCCTGCTGCAATTTAATGTGTGCTGGCTCGGACATAATATTGTTAACTGCAAATTTGGTGATGTTTCTGTAGAAAACTACAGAGATGCAAATTACTTTTGCATGAGTTAAATGGAACCTCTCAAACCTGAATTCCATTTATCTGCAATTTCACAGGTCTAATTGCTTATAGTTTCCTAATGGGACCACCCAGTTACTTGTGTTCAGAAAACAGTTTTACATATTTTCTGTGTATCTAGCAAAGATACAGGTATTTATCAGCTCCATCACTTGAGTGGTTCTTTTTGTCTCTGACAGACATCATCCCTCCTCCACCACACGTTGGGACAGTGAGGCGTGGGATGTTTGGCTGCCACTGCTCTGAGTGCACTGAAAAGCACTTGGGCCTCTGTACAAGATGTAAAGATGGAGCCTTCAGAACTATTCTGCTGAAGTCTGCTCCTCTGCCATCCCATGGAAGTCTTTAAGACACATATAGATTCCTACAGGAATTCCTAAGCTTTATATGTAAGGTTGGAACTGAATTTACTGAAGTGGGAATACGATTTATCTACAGTTAATATAATATTGTCGTACATAAACAACCTCCTTTTGCTTTGCGCCTTTTTTTTTAATCCTAATTACTGTAACTCTTCTGCCATGTCCTGTCACCTGGTGTAAAGCAACACAAGCATTAGTTTCTTTCTCTTTTATCAGCTTCCAACTTGTCAGACATGAAAAAAATATTTTGTGTAAACGTATGCATTCCTTTTGGAGGACACAAGCAGGAGCTGTATCAAAATTCCATGATGATGATATGTTCCCATGACTTTGGACTTGATTTAAAGAAACCCAAACAAACAGTGGGTTGGATCCCACTTTACTGCTCTTTATTATGGCACTGTTCTCATTGATGTGATTTTTAAGTACCCTTCCTGCTTGGCTGCAGCAGAGGAGGACAGTTAATAAGGAAGCTCATCTTGTTCAGACTATTTTATTTTAATGGTGGGAGATCTGAGAAACCAGTTTTCCTCTATTTATAGAGATCCCTGCCTGCAATGTGCAATAAGCCTACTCTGAACACAGGGACTGCTGCTTGCTTGTGGTTATTTTGACTGCACAGTTTGAAAGACATACTGCTCACAGTGTGACACTGAAGAGATTAACAGCATTTAATTTTTCTTAGAATTAGTTTTGCTTCAACTGAAATAGGTCTCATTATTTTGCTGGAAATCATCTGACTTTTATGCCCTCCACAAGTGAAATATTAAACTGTTTTTTCCCTTCAAGGAAACTGCTTACTGATTTTATTGCTGGCTTTGTTTCTTATAAGTAGCAGTTCAATAAGCCAAATTGGCCATTAGCAGTTGTGCCTTTGGAATAGTGAGGGGAATAATTATTCCAATTTGAGGACAAACATGTTAGCAGCAATTTGATATGGGTGAAAAAAATTTGAACATGAATGTACTTCTCTTCAACAAGTTGCACTAAAAGTCTGAATGTATTTTAAAGATCTTTTCTCTTCGCCTGTGAATCAGAGATGCACTTAAGGCACCTAACAAAGAAATTATAGAAAAATACCCCCAAATTGTCTCCGTGGGTTGTGTGTTGCACCATGTTTGTAGGAAATGCTGCTTTGATACTGTGACAACCTTAATAATTCATCCTCATTAGCATCAAAAGGAAACCAAAAAGGATGAGAAGTCATAAGAACTTTTGAAAGAAAATTGCTACGAAAAATTCCTAAAATTTTTTAAATTTTTATATAAGGCATTAGGAGCAAATGAAAAACTAATATTTTCTTGAGGAAAAGGGGACATTTCAGAGATTCAAGCAAATATTCTGGTTGAAAATAATTTGATAGAAACAGACATAAAACGCGACTCAGCTTTCTCTGCCCTTGTCATTATCCAGATTTACGGACACAGCTATTTTCATGAATCATAACATTCAAAAGTAAGATTGGATCCAAGACCTAATACAAAAACACTTTACACAGAACATAAAAGCATGGAGGACAAGATTATTTGTAATACTTAGAGAAGGAAAAGGGTTTAACAGGAACCACAACAACAGCCACTGCTGGATGATAAATATCTGTTTTCAAAGTTTGGTAAGAAATTTGCAACGACAAGGCTGCAGAAGTTTAGTTCCTGTTATCTGGAGCAGGAAGTATTTTTGCCATGGCAGCTTCCAGGAGCTGTTCCTGGCTCAACAGAACCTCCACTCCCTGGAGTGACTCCGTAGGTGCATCTGGAGGCTGCAGTTCCTTGCATGACACAGGGGACCCATCTCACCTCTGCAGTGTTCCACTGCGGATGTGGAAATATGAAATGCTGGATTTTCCAGTTTCCTCTATAGTGTGGCCACATTACATCAAAGTTTTGTGAATCTATCAAACTACAGCCTCAACAAGAAAAAGGATGATGCACGTGTAACTTCTTTTTTAGAGCCAGCTGTTGACAAGAAGGGTGGGATATTCATGTTCTAAACGTTGCTTCTCAGCAAGAACACAGGATTTTTTCTATAGCTTGAAGATAAGTTAATTTCTTCATCCTGTTCCAGAACAGTGAAAGACTACAGTCAGAAAAGTACTGAAGCAACATTTATGTCCTTCTACTGTTGACAGAACTTCAGGCACTTTTAAGCCTTCTGAAATGAAAAAGGGGGTACAGCAGAGGATGTTCTGGACTGTTGAGTAACAGCTCTTGGTGAAATGATATCTTGAATACAAGCAGGCCCTCAGATACTGAAAAGTGCACTTACAATGTTTTATAAATTTTTTAAAACTCTGAAAGGCTTTACACTATCTACCTAGTAAAACTTATCAATTTAGTGTCAACTGAATGCCCAAGCATAGCTCTTTTTGGTTTTAGATCATAGGGAATTACACAAATGCATCAATGGAAATAAATACAAAATATGACTGTTCTTAGCCTTAGAAAATATGGTCAGGAATAATAAAAGATGCTTACTATCACAAACCTCATAAGAGAATCTCTCTCCTTCTTTCTTCTGCTCAGTGGGTTGCAAGTCAAAGGCATTAGACAAAGACAGTGACACATTACAGACAAAACGTACCAATACGTAAAAAGCAAAGTATAGTCCAATACAAACATTAAAATAAAGCTGGCACTACAGACTGCAACACAAAACACCCAGTGCTGATAGAACATTACAGATCATTAGCATGTGGCTCTGAAATAGCCTTACATCACTCCAGTATTGTCAGGACAGTAAATAGGTCTTGCAGACTTTTTCTTTTTCAAACATTTTGATTTTCTTTGCAAGTAGAAGTGAAAGCTTTGACTAGGTTGCTAACATGGTGCTAATGATCTCTAAGGAACTTTGAATGAACCAGGACACAAATATGACTCACCTCCTTCCCTCCCATGGACTCAAACATTTTCTCAAGCTGGACTCTCAATTGCTGAATGTTGTTCATCAAGATACAGGCCTACAGAGAGAGCACCAAATGTGAGACTGTGCATGACCAACTCTTCAGCAGCCCTACGTTATAAGGTTGGAAAAGATTTCTAAGACCATTTTCATTCTTAGATGTGGTTTTTTTTAGAGGAGGTTCCCATCCACTGCTGCCTTGCCTTCATCCTTTACTGCCACTTCTCTTTGCCTGCTCAGCCAGTGACTGCCACTAAAGGCAGTGCTGCCCCACAGGGAACTGGATGCCACCTCCCAGTCAGCTGGACAGGTTTCAGATCCCAGCATTGCACATCCTGAGCCATCCCAGGTAGTTTTTAGTCACCAGTTATACCTGGTGGATTAATGCAAGTAGTGCATCCTCATCCTGTGGAGAGCAGAGGCAACAACGACCCAAGTGCTTTGGGAGTGACGGGAGGCTGGAGCAAAGGGGTTGCACACTGCGTGCTACACCCAGTCAGCACAAAGCTGTGACAACACTGTAACCCAGATGATGGCTGGTGCTTCAGTATTGGAATAAATCAACAGGCAGTTCTGTTAATAACAGAGTAATGTTTTAGAAATATGCATTTTTGCATTACTTGAAAAGTTGGTGAATAAATTAGGCAATAGAACTCTGTAATCATATTATCTTAGTCATCATTATTACATAATATGTAATCATATTATTAATAGAAAAGAATTTTTACTATTTAGGAACGTTGCTACTTAAGCAACATTTTTTAAAGGCAGAGCACAGAGCCACTGTGCAAAAGACAACAATTTCTGTATTCATGTAAGGTTAGAATTAAAACATTAATAAAATTAAGGAGCTAGTTAACAAATCAGAGAAGAAAGAATCTATTACTGGAATTTTGTGTACTTAGATGACATTTTTGCTGGTTTGTTATGGTGCAGATGAAGCAATCACACAATACTTACTAAAAGAGCTCTGGCTGGCCAAGGCCAGGGTGTTCTAGTGCATGACAGGATTCATTTAGACACTGAAGAAATGCATTTCAATAAAACACATGTACTTTTTTCAGACAACAAGGTGGTGATGGAATGATTACAGTGATTGATGCTCACTTGTACCCTTCTAGTTAACAGCATGTTCCAATGTAGAGCTGGAACACGATGGGATCAATAACATGATTTAGCTGTAATTATTAATACATTACTCTCATAGGAATTTGCTGTCAGAGTCCTTCTCAACTGAAGGAAAAAACCCTGAAATTTGGTCTAATTTCTTACTACTTAGATTATTCCTTCCCAGTGAAGTATGCTGCTCATCCTCCTACAGAATGCAGCTGATTTTGTACAGTGGTTGAACTGTCACCTCTCTGCCCATCTCTTGAAAAATCCACAAGCCCCACTCCTATTTGTCTACCTACCTTCTATTAATTTACAATCACTAAGACTGTATCCTCCTTTCCTGTACTATCTCCTGATTTCTAACAACTTAATTATTTTGGAAATCATCTTCTATATCACAAATCAATAACTATTAGAATTACGATTCCTGGCGGGGGCATAAGTGGCTGAATACAATATCTTGTTCCTTTAGTTCCAAACAAATGCAAATACCTTTGGCAATCTACTGAAGCTATGAGAGAAATACTTCACACTGAAGCAGTTTCAAAGTTTCCTTTGAGGATGGTCAGGTGGCTCTTCCAGAGCCTAAGCCTACCTTGGCTCAATGGCAAATTTGCTATAGTTATCAGTAGAGAACATTACTTAAAACCATTCTCGTTGTATTTCATTCTCCCCTGCAGAGTAGTCTGTAGCAGTTTACAGGAATCAGAGGGAGGCAACAGCCCGTAGAAGTGAGTGGCAAGGGCAATACCAGAACCCACGTTTGTTTGTAAATACTGACAGGAGGTGGAAGATAACAGGCTGTTTTTGCAGTAGATAAATACCTTTATGAAAAGCATCTTTGATAAGCTTTTATTGGAACAGTTTATGTGCACATTTTGTAGTGTTTAATAAAATTACTAAAACTATTGACTTGAGAAAGAATGCCAAATTTTAATTCGAATCATAAAAAGTATTTGTTTTAATCTCTTCTATCAACTCTAATGCAGATGAACATTTATTGTAGCTGAAATTGCCAGATCAAATGGATTTTTAATTAAGCTAAAAGTATGTATTTTAATGAGGCAAATTGTTTTAAAATAAAGTTATGTCCCTCAAAGGTATTTGATAAGATACTTTATACCTGGTTTAGTGGAAGGTGTCTCTGCTCAGGGCAGGGGGATGGAATGAGATGATCTTTAAGATTCCTTCCAACCCAAGGCATTCTATCATTCATAATAAGATTGATTACATCTAAAGCCATAATAAAGATAGCATACAAGGATGACTTCAGAAATTAATGACTCCAAATTAAAAATATATCACTGGACAGGCCCAAAGACCACACAAACAGCTAGACTTGATGATTCAATGCTTTATCAGAACTCATTTCTTCTAGAAAACAGTGAGCTTTATTTAGTATTACCATTAAATTAATATGAACTCCCAATATTTGATATTTAGCTGCAATAGATGTATTTCTAAATTCTATTATTGTGTGCATATTGGTGTCCTCTAGATCATCACACCACCCCTCACTCCAGAGAGCACTGGCAGGAGGGAGCAGGTCCACAAGTCACGCACAGGGATGTGACACCAGGACAGCTGAGATCTGTGCTGGGCTGTCCAAGGGTTGTACCAGTAAAGATAAAGAGGCTGAGGATGGGGCTGCAGTTATTGATGGGGCTGCAGATTGATACAGCTGTACAAAACACTACCAAACACAGCAGACATTGCACTAACAGCTGCCTGCCATGGGAGAACTAGCTTTGATTGAATATCAATGATATTGAAAAGCCAGTTCACAAGAACAATTTTCCTTGGTCTTGTTAAAGTATTGATAATGTCTCCATTTGCTCAACCACATCTTTAGTGTCCGTATCTCATCTCTTTCTGAGTCCATGACAGTCCAGTCCTTCATTGGGACTGCTTTGTGAACAGTGAGGCAACAAAACAGCAACATTTTCTTCTCCCCTCTGCATGGATGTAGCACAGGGAGCAGCAGCAACCTCTGCACACATTCCCTGCACAGGGAACAGCGACCTCAGAAACTCTCCAAAGCACAGACTGGAACGGAGCGGCAAGGCAATGCAAAGTGAAAACCCTCAACAAAAACATTTCCTTCTGTTTGAGAAACAAGATGAAGATACATTCACCATAGTATTAGGCTGCTACCCGTGGCATGTTTGTGGTCATCTTCTCATTATTTTTTAGCTTTAACACTTAAATTATTAACTAAGATCCTTAACTAATTTAACTTTTTCCAGCTTTTACCCATCACTGTAAGCAGCTATGAAAACAGGCTGACCTCCTTCCATTCATGTTTTTTCATATAAAGAAGTGATTACATTTTCAAAAAATAGAGTAAGTCATTTATAGGTAATTTCTGAGGCAGAAAAAAGCCACAGCTTCTTACTCACCACGTTTTCTTTATCACAATATGAGCTGAAGTAACTTGAAATAATTGCAGCATACTGAACAAGTACTTTGTTGATAGTCTAGAAGAGGGAAAGATTCTTTTAAATGGTGAACTTCATAATGTAAACCAAGAATAATACAAAAGAAGTTTGTATAAATGATAGGTTTTACAGGTGCTTACACATACAGTAAATTATATTTTTTAGCCATAATGTAAACAATCCTGTGAGCACATTTTCAAATACCCACACAGCAGATGGTGGGTAGTTCTTAATGTAAAGTAATCTTCACTAGGAGAGATAATTTAATTTTAGCAGCGCTGTTTTTGAGAAGCACTGAGAACTCTACTCTTTGCAATGTACTACATAGCTAATGGAAGAGCAGCAAGCTCAAAAAAGCCTCCAGGGTGACAATACATAGGCTACAAATATAATGGAAAAATAAGACAAAAGGAGCACTGTTCAAAGCCTGGCAATATGAGTTACCTTACAATAACCATGTAAGTATGAACTCTGCAAATGGAGAATTGTTGCAATAAAAGAACAGAATTAAATGTAAATGTGAACTTTTCTAAAGCCAGCAGGACTATAATGAAAATTCAGAGCTTGAGAGGAAATGTAACTATCCAAACAGAAAGCTGGCAGAGGTGAGTTTATCAAACAGCAGGTGAATAACTACCACCTCCAAAAAAAATACTTCATTGCCATACCTTGAATTTTTCCTTCGCTTGCACTGCCTAATTAGCTAATTGCATTTCATTGAAGGGCTCCATTAATGGAACTGCAATCAGTTCTTAGCAAGATAGCACTGGATGATGTATATGCAGATAGGTGTAAAATATACAAATGTGAAATCTCAGAGAGGACAGAACTTCTCAAAGGGGTAAACCACTTTGATAAAGCAGACAAAACTCAGCCTCGAGCCACAGGCAGAGTGTCTTTCTGAGGATCCCAGTCAGACAGAAAACATTGATTCTAAAACCACTGGAGTCACTTGGCTTTTAAGTAGGTGCCAACACAGTGTCATTCTCTCTGAAGCTTAGTTGAGATGCATTGACTTTAATTTACCTTTGCAAATCTTCTCATTAAATGAGACAGTGCTTCTGGGTTAGGACACTCCAGTTTCCTAATAATCTCAAAGCTTTGGTTCAGCTGTGTGAAGACATCAACCACAGAACAAGAGAAGAGGGCATGATCTGATGTTTGCTGAAACTAGAAAGAAACATTCAAATGTTACTATTTGGTCAGAGATCAAAACTGTATTCACTGATTCTTATACTTGAAATTCCTCCTAGAAATACAAAAAATAATAAAGAAAAAAAAAGTAGTCTCACTGATAATACTGAGAAATGCAGCTTTTCACTTTTCTGGTACTTTCAAACCTCTTAAAAACAAAACCAGAATTTTCCTTCATGACATCATTTTCACATCACAGATTAATGAAATGATACCAAAGAATAAATTCTGTGGGGATTTAGGCAGAAGGAATTACAGCAGGAATTCCTCTATAATGTATCTTCCAAAACCTGTTATCTCCTGAAGCCTAAGAAGGATATTGTGGGACCAAATGCACTTCTAGTTTTGTAATAATACATAACTGTCTTAATACTTTATTTATTCTCTTCTTTAAAACGTAAAGGCTCACCCCATCTTTTTTGTCTCTTTCTAGTGCTCCATGAAGAAATTCCATTGAGACATCCTCATTTTCATCCAGCCACTGAATGACAAATGGTTCAAACCACCTGAAAATTAAAAGCAATTCTGTAAAGTAGGTAGATTTCATAAAGATCACAAGAGGAGAGATGTCATACCACCCAGCAGTTTGGCACCTCGTGTTTTCATATCTGTTCTTATTGCTAAAAATTCTAAAAACCCTGGAAAAATGTTTGTCACCAAAATGCTGCAGCTACCAAAAAGTTTTTCAGGCTTCAGTCTCACAATACACACTCTGGTGTACCCTGGTGATGTAAAATCAGCAGTAGTCAATTCTCTACCAGTGAAGCATGGCAGGTATGCATCTTCTATCAATACTGGCTCTTTGGTATCATTTATTTTTTATTTGTATATGAAATAAATTGTATATAACTTTGGTTTAGTAAAAATCAGCTGTGTTTTATTTTTCTTTAGTTTATTTAAAAAAAAAAAAAAAAGGAAAGTAATAACAGGCCTCAAACCATGTCAGCAAACCCAGACTCACAGAGGATTAAGGACAGTTCCTATACAAGGGCAGGATTGAATATATTTATTGCAGGGAGATAGGTGAAAACAAAACCAGCAGCTGAGCATTAACCCAATCCAGTCAGAACGATTTCAGTAGTGTATCTCATGGGCATTGTATCTTTATACAAATTTAGGTATAAAACAAATGCAGGGACCTGTAACTAACAGTGCTGCTGTTCCCACATCTCATACCTTCCTCAGACATTTTCTGACCAAAGCATTTTGTCATCTCTGAAGAACTGAAGTTACAACAGTTGTAGAAACCTATGAAATAGCTAATTGAACATTTAAACCTGGACTATTTCACTTGGCAGAATGAAGAGTTAAAGAGAAGGAAGTGCACAAAGTCGTTGTCAGTGCTACACACCTTGAGAACTTGCACAAACCCGAGCACAAATATTTGACCAAAATAAAGCTTGCACTAAGCCCAGACTCACAGCAGCCTTCCCCACACAGCACTTACAGGGAGTACTCAGGCACTGCATCCTTGAAAGCAGAGAGTTCTCGCACATATTCGTTATAAAACCATTTCACTTTGAAGTGCAAATTCATATAATCTGTGCTTTTGCATAATCGCTGCTTTTCATGTTCTGTAACAGAAGGAGTGGAAATAAAAGCACTTAATAGTGTTCTAACAGTAAATAACATTCTTGTGCCTCAGTGCACTAGTGACATAATAATACAGGACTTGCATTTTACAGCACAATTGGTTTGATTTTTCTAGAGGTAGCAGTACCCACAGTTTCAACTTCGAGGATCTGAGTACCCACAGGAAAAACAAAACAAACCAAAGACCAAACCACAAATTAGGTTTCTCACTTCACCGCAGTGAGAAAAACTCACAAATTTGCTGACTTCCCGTTCTTTAGATTCTTCTTTGGCTGTAACAAAATGGTTAAGAAGCTTTTGAGTGTCGAGCTAGAAAAGACAACCATAGCTGTGTAGTAGCCAGAGGAAGTACAGCTATAAATGTCAGTCCTACATGAATCTGTGCAACCTGCACTGGCAAATGGATTGCATTCATCAGAGCTAAGAGAAAGAGAGAGGAGACAACTCCACAGCTCTACAGCCATCTCATTTATGGCAGAGTAGACAAGATGGTTTAATAAAGTGTTTTTGAACTTTTTCAAATGGGCTTCACCTTCTCAGTGTCCTCCTATTTTGCACATACTGAATACGCAGATGGAGGTAGGTGGCAGGAGTCATGGAGCCACCTGAAACCACTTCCTGCATTTTTAAAGTCTGACTTAATTTGTTTGGAACAAATGTCCATCTTCCAGGATGTTGATCGTTGTTTTAACTCGGACACTGTGCTCTGCATTGTTCACCCAGCCACTGCAGACCTGGACAGCTCCACTCCTTCTCTCCAGTAGCTAACAGGCACTCACATCTATCATTTCCTTCTCCCTCAGCATCAAACCAGGGATCCCTAAGGTTTGGGCAGAATAATCATACCTTTGCTTACTGCTCACAGCTTCCTAAAATCTCCACAGATCTCATCTGTTTGAGGTGTCGTGTCACTTGCACATTCTTCCCTAAGCAAAAGAATAATTTCTTTTCCCAACTGCCTTAAAAAATGACCCAATACAGGTGCTCAGCAGGAATGATGTCCTTGTGTAAATAGTCTGTATTAAGAACTTACCACTTCCAAACCTCCTTGTTGCTCCCTATTTCTGCTTGCTTTGCAACGCAGTATTATACAAATCTCATCTATATTTGGATGTGAACCTAATTTTCTGTAACAGCAGGAGCATCCCATCCTCTGTCACACACTCAGATGTACCACTGGATTCTCTGGCAGTGAAATTGCACTGTGAACTACAAGTTCTGTGTTTTTCAGATCTAGCCATGCACATTAGAAGTAAATGTTTAGTTTTGTTATTAGGCCAAATCAGCACTCCAGTAGTACACCACGCCATCTGACAAGTGTTTCAGAGGCATTTTATTATGCAGTTAAATACTAAGTTTTGTGTAAATCAGCTTATGAAGTGCCCCTGTGGGCTTTTATTGCCTTTTTAGCATTGCAGGAGCATTTTCACCTTCACTGCCTTACAATCACATTCAAGAAAAATCACTAAATCAGTTTCTGTCTAAACATTGCATTTATTCAGCTTCATGCTACTTGAGAGCACTACAAATCCTTCCCAGCACAGGGTTATTGTTACTAACATTAAACAGAACCACAGAGAGAAAGATGTTGCCTTCTCTCACAGTTCTGAGGAATCTTTTTTTTTTGGTAGCAGGTTTTTCACAAACTATTATAGAAGACTAGGTGACAAAACATTTGCTCTATTAATGGTATTCTTACAAGGTGGAGCAGTGTTTCACTGAAAACAATTATGTTATTGCTATCAAATTCACTGCACATCTGCTGGTTAAGTCATTGTTAAAAATCTGTCTTATATTGCATCACAAAAGAGTGGAATATCTGAAATAAATAGCATTTTTTTTTTCATGCAAGCATTGCATAAACAGGTTATTAGATTATACAATGCAACTTGAGAATGTTTGCTATAGCATCACAAACCAAGGAAATGCTTATTTCAATTTCAGAAATGAGTTACTGCCACTAATTGGCAAACTTGTCCAGGAGGGTACAACTTACACATACCATTCATTGATATTTTCTTTTGAAAGTTAAGATTTATAACACATTAAAAATGAGCACAAAAGTAATTCATGAATAATTGAACTTTTTTTCCTCCAGGCTGTTATGCCTTGTAGAGAATATTTAAAGAGTCTCCTCGGATATTACTTCTAGTTACATATAAGTGAAAAACACACCTGCAATTCCTGAAATTAACGTATGAGAACATCACCAAACACTTCTCAGGACCTATGAACTCATTTAGTATCCGTGCACTTTACCTCTTCAGTTCATACAAACCAAAGAACAGAGCAAACAGGTGCCCATATGAGTCAGCCTGTGACAACTTGAACTGGACAACAGATGGGTTTATCCATGGTAACCATGGATTTTGGTTACAAAATGCAGCAACATCACTGTAGGTGTCCTGAATTTACATTAGGACCAATGCATCGCTTGCTTAATTTCAGAAAAATGTGCACAAGTAAATGTGAGGCAGCACAGGACACGTGGGTGCGTTTTGGAGACCTGTGTCTGTTTTCCTGGAGGGAAAGCTGGTGCCATATTTCTCTGCAGACAGAACCGTTTTGGGCTTTCTAGAACACAGATGGAGTAGCTGCACAATAGAACTCTTTTTTAAAAAGTCCACTCTTGCTTTATGAAATTATTACACTGCTGAGTCAGTCTGGAACTAAACCTGCCAGTTGTGTGCAAATGTTCTCTCTGGAGAGAGGATGACAGAAACACCTGAACATCTCATAAGTGATTGTAGGTGAGGAAATCTCCAGTATAGCAAACCTAATGCTGATAATGTTTTTTATTTTGTGCTGCTCCTTGTCCGACACGTTCCTTGCAGTACAGCATATTTTTATAAGCATCTACTCATCTAATAAGTTCCACAAAGAGGTAATTTTCAGTTCCCATGTTGGCATATTCTACATCACTGTGTCACGTATCAATGAAAAAATACCGAATAAGATTCTTGTAAACTGCAACGTCTGTAAACTTTAGTTGTGTGTCTGGGTTACTTCAGCTGTGATTAGGAATTGCAGTTCCAGTAACTTTTTCACATCATTGATGACACTTGGGGTGGGGGGCGATATCTCCTTAGGGGTGATGCTGTAATGCACATGTGCAGCCCCTGTAACTGCAACCACGGTGAAAACTGTGTGGAATTGTTCCATCCCAGTGATAAAAATCACAGAGACAGGAGCCTCTTAAGAAGATTCCCAGTAAGCAACAGCACTAAAGAAAAAATAAAATCTGCTCAGATGTTGTTTGTATAACCAAGAAAGAAGAGAGATTGTTCTAAAATCAAATCCATGGAATGCATTAATATATGCAAAAGAACTTGGTGTGTGGTGAAATCAGCCCCAGACCTGGTGGCACTGTGTCTGGCACAAAACCTCATTCCAGGCAGCAGTTCTTTCACAGAAAAATGAATGAAGAGACACGACAGGAAGGACTACATTCTGAGGTACTTTCCTCACAGGCCTTGACCAAACAACAGTACTTTGGAATCATGTTTGACTTCTTGCTAATTTTTTCAGCAATTGCTGAAGAAAGCTGAGAAGATTTTCTTAAAGCAACAAATAAAAGTCATAATGATGATTTACTAAGCAGAAATAGCTACATGACACTAAAGATATAATGCCATTTAACAAACTGGGATAGAATCTTGTTTACTACAGAATCCCTTTTTTCTTTTTAACCTTGAGGTAATAACATCACTCCGAGTTTCCATGTAATTTTTGATATGTATTAGCTGCTAAAAAAGGAAAAAAGGGTAGTCTAACAACCTTCATGAAAGATGAACATGTTAAATATTCAGATAATCAAATTGATATTTTGTTCAACTCGGATCTTCCTTATTTGGTTACAAAGACTCAGAGCAATTTTTTTTTTTTTTTCAAAGCAGTTTCCAAGCCAATATTTTTTGTAAAACCATACAGTTAAGCTGCTTGAAGGATTCTAATAAGATGGTTTTAAAGTATATTTCAAACCTTTATGAACAAGAACTTCAAGGAAATTAGTATGCAAAAAATGAACAATTTGACTAGATACCCATAAATATATTTATCTAAAAAAAAAACTTGTCCAGTTTTCAGGCTTTATAATGTTTCAGGGATTAATAACTACTATAAAGAATATTTGTGTGTAGCAAATTAACTACATCACAACCAGCTGGTTTGATTGACATACAGACTATTGCCCTACAGTTTATTAAACAGAAATGATCGAGACTAAGCATATGGGATTTGTGTTTGGATTAACTGCAAATTTTCCCATCAAAACTCAGCTGTTATTTTCAACCATTGTGACATAATTCCATATTACTTGCAGTAATTACTTACCAATCTTTCTAGAGCCTACCAGCTGCTATCTATTTCTTCCAAAACTGTCTTTCAGAAACCCTGCTATTTCCAAACTTGCAGTCCCATAACTGGGAAGGGCAGTTGGGAACACAAACTGAGTATAGCTAGTGGAAGGAAAGTTGCTGTAAGGAATGATATGGCCTGGGTATGAATTGGTATTCCTCCCTCTGAATCACTGTGGAAACATTACATTGTACAATGCACCTGTGGTTTGGATAAAAATAAAAGTCAACGTTTAGTGCACCTGATCCCAGTGCAACTTGCCCACAACACAGGAGTGGTTCTATGCCACAGCCACTTTAATGCTTATAGTGCTCTGTATTTAATCCCTGTACCACTGAAAGAAACCTGAAGCCTCTGATTGTATGAATGTAATATAGGTACAGGTCACACATGAAGAAAAAATTTAACTCAAAGTTCATAACTGATTTAGAAGGAAACATTACATTCTACTAGAATCTCATCCCAGGATTCTGGTACTTTGCTAAAGGCAACGGAAGTCACTGGTTATTAACTGAAATAGAGAGTAGAACAGAACTAATTGATACTTTACATTGATTTTTATAATGTCAAATACTACTGACCTTTCTGCAAGGGCTCTTTGTGTCAAGATAAATATAATAAACCAAAACCTGAAAAACTTCTGTCATTACCTCCTATTTGGATTACACTTATCTCTAACTTACATCTAACCCCCTCCTAATTCTCCTTCAAAAAATATATATTCTATCTTTCACATCAGACTTCTACACAGTCAAACTTTTCTCTGCATTTACCTGGAAATTTTCATCAAAACACCTTCAGACAGTTCACAAACATAACGGACTGCACTTGGAACGTCTCTGTGGGGTGATTAAACTGTGCAAAGGGGAAACTGAAGTAAAAGGAGACCAAGCACCCTTACTGAGGCAACGTGAATAAAGTAAGAAAGGCAGTGTAGATCTGGTCAAAGATTTCCTTACCATGGAGTCACATTTCCTCCCTGGACAGGAGCTATTGGAAAGGGTCAAAGGACACTGTGGCCACAAAGGTGATGAGGGGTCTGGAGCACCTCTCTTATGAGGAGAGACTTTTGAGGGGAGCTGCCCCTGTTTAGCCAGGAGAAGACAAGATTCAGGGGCTCTCATTAGTGCACATAAATATCTCAAGGGCAAGTGCCTAAAGGGTGGTGTCAGACTCTTTGTGGGGGTGCCCAGCAACAAGACAAGGAGCAATGGCCGTAAACTAAAACACAAGAAGGTTCACCTCAGCATGAGGAAAAACTTCTTCCACTGAGGGTAACAGAGCAGTGAAACAACTGTCCAGGAAGGTCACGGAATCTCCCTCTCTAGAGACATTTCAAACCCACCTGGATGTGCTCCTGTGTCACCTGCTCCAGGTGACCCTGCCTTGACAGGGGGGTTAGACTGGGTGATCTCCACAGGTGCTTCCACCCCTAACAATTCTGTGGTTCTGTGACAGAGATCGGGGAAGGGGGACTGACTGTCTTACTCTGAGTGGTGAGGAAAGATGGATTTGCTGTTCTTTTTGATCTTGCCTGCAGTGGAAATGGCTAATCAATCCCTCACTTAATGCAGTGCACTGTAAAAGCTGATATGACATTGCCCTTTATATTCAAGGAGAAGTTCTCCAAGCAGGAGGCCATTTACTCAGAGTGCTCTGCTTTGTCTGACATTTCACAGCAGGTGCGAGCGAGTTCAGGGTCACCTGCTTGGTGGCTGAAAAGGCAGAGCTGTACGTGGTTTCCTGGGAGAGGTAAATATCCCATGGGAACTGCAAGGGCATCAAATACCAGTGTCATACACTACCTAAGAGATGCAACATGTCAGATCACGAGGGATGTATGAACCTGCTGCAAACTTACCCTGCCTTCTACTCAAAACATTGCATTTGCTATTTTTTACCTACTGTGTTACATTGCCTAAATGTTTCTGATTACTTGGGCAAAATAACTTCGATATCTTATTAACATTACTCAGTTGCATTGTTACTGCTTATTTGTAGTCCTTATTACTCCTATTAGTCTCATCAACTAATCACTACTTCCAAAGCCAAATATTTTCACAGAAGTTCCAGAAAAGTGGATGGGTTATCACCAACAGGGCAATACAAGATGTGCAGCTTGATTATGCATAAACTTGCTCTGTTTTGATTGCTGCCAAGAAAAGAAAAAATGCCAGGACTGCAAGTAAGAAGATCAACCCCAGTACAAATTTCACCTTTCAGTGTCATATCAGAGTGAAATTTACACACCATGGCACTAAATAGATAAAGTTCAAAGAACAAACACGTAGGGACAAAATTCTGTCTTTGGATCTACATGGCTACTATTGCTTACAAAGGGAAATAAACACTTGCTTCCAATGAGTGGAATAATCTGAACTGTGCTCTTTTACTATTGGTGGAATTCCTGCCTTGTAGATTTATTGACCATGGAAAGTGTGAGGACATGGAAGCTATGAATGAAGCAGAAGAAATATTCTTTCCTATCTGAGATGAGACCTATGATGATAATTAAAGCCCTGGTTCTGAAGAACATGACTGAAATTTCAAGTACTTCATACTGATGTTTCAACATCCATTCAAAGTAACACAAAAAGAAAGTAATAAAATTAATAAAAGAAGAAAAACAATGCTAATATAGGAATCCAGTTTATATTGATGAAGCTTTCATAAACCTCTAATATGTGTAAAAATTGCAAAACAAAGACAGAATATATGCTCCATCCTTGGAAGTGCTGAAACCAGGTCAGACTGGGCCCTGAGCAGCCTCATCTAGTGAGTGACATCCCTGCCCATGGCACGAGAGCTGGAACTGGATGATCTTTAAGTTCCCTTCCAACCCAAAGCACTCGATGATTTTATGATTTCATAGTATAATGCTTGAATCTGGGATGAAAAACAGAATAAAGGTGTCTTCAAGAGCACTTCAATAGCATTGGAACTCAACTACTGAATACTCAGCTTTGCATCTTCAATGTAATTTTTGTGACAGGTTTCTTCCATTTACTTATTGGTTAATTAAAAAAAAAAAAATCTTTCTATGAAGGAACCTGATTCTCTGCTCTTTGTCTCATCACAAGTGTGCAAAGTGAGCATAAAACCTTATCAAATAGGCATGTCTGCATTTTATAAGCAATTAGTAGAATGAAGTACAAAACAGGAAGAATCCGGCAGGAAGATAAATGGGAGGCTGCACTTAGATAATTACCTGTGTTGTGTCTGGCTCTGCCTGCACAGGCAAAACCACAGAGGTGTTCTCTAATTCTTACCCAGCCAATTGCACTTAAGACTTATTAAAAGATAATGTGGAAACAAGCAGTTTTAATGGATTTATCCTATTCTCCTGGGGGGTAGAGCAGTATCAAATGTTTAGTTTAGAACTAATGCACTTGTCCATGAGAGGAAATTTACCTCAGATTCTGTAGGAGAAAAAGACACAAGTGAATCTCCATAAGTGGAACAGTCCTGAAAGTAAGAGACTGAGTCCTCAGCCTAAGAAAAGGGAGACTAGGAGAAAAACAGCTGCTGTGTGAGCAAAGCTTTAAATGAGTGTCTGGGTAAAAATGGGCAGGATTAAAAATAGCATAGAGGTTGCTTGTAATTTTTAATTTAACTCAAATATTTTATTCTAGTTGATAAAGAAAGCTATTTCTTTCCCAGAAAGCTGTTATTAGTTACTGTTTCTCAATGAAAGTCACCCAGAATATAAGTGGATTCTTTGTGTGATTAGCTCACAGAATTCAGGAAGAGGTGCAGCACCTACATTCCACTGCTGCTGTGTGAGAATTATGCAGCTCCACACGGACAGAGACGGGGAAGAAACCCCTCAAGCAAACAAAAGGATGAAAGTTTTCCCCAACCAGCAGATGCAGAACTGCACTAAACAATGCAGGTCCTTTAAGGGACTGTCTAAGGGGACAAAGTCACATTTTTGCTTAGAGGTTTTGGTTTTGTTTGTTCGGGGTTTTTATTTTTCTTCCCCAGCCATAAATTAGTTTAGACAAAAGAGTTGTAACTCCAGCTTTTGCAAAAACGTGAGATGGAATAAAGTGGTATCATCTTAGTGGTAAAGAACTGTAATCAAGGACAAGAAGAAAGATGCAGCAAAATATTCTTCTGGGTTGAGGGACCTATAAACTCTGGAGGGAGTCGTGCCTGCCCCTGCTACTACAGGTGATAAGCAACCCACCCAGCTTACCAGAACACTTCTCCCTTCAGCTTACTGGTTTGTGGTAAGGACAGGGCCATGTGAGCTACAAAAACCCCATCATTATTAATCAATGGAGGGTTCATTTCAAGCACTATTTACACTCAAAACCTATCCAGCACGGTGGTACTAGTATAAGGTGACTAACATGAAATTGCATTTGTCACAATTAAGCAACACTCAGGAAAATTTATACACAATTTTTTTGCAGTAAGGGATTACCTGAGTAAGAGCTAATAACAGTGTTTAAGAACAAGAGTAATATTCATTAGTTAAAGAAATAAATAAGAATGGAGCTATCATTATTAAATATATGTGACAACATACACTGCTAGTATGGAGTGACAAGTTTGAGACTGAAGAATGAAGTCAGGCATTCACTGATGCACTACCTTTTTTCCAGTAAATCTGGCACCAGGAATACACCCATAGTCAGACACAGAGAAGCTGTAACTTACTAGGATCTCTGCAGACTTGTACTGCAGTACTACTCATTGTTATGGTTCAATGTGTAAAATCCAGGAAAATGGGTTAGAGAACAAGGAAATTACAGATATACCTGTCCCAAGTGCAAGGTTGTGCCATAGCAGCCATCTCTGAGGTAGTTCCAAGCAAGGTGACACATTGCTACAGCACAATCTGAAGCCATGAAAAAGCATTAACTCAGCCCCTTGGAACAGTTTTGTCCATCTTAATTACTGGGTCTAATTAACTCCAACAAAACAGTGCCATTTGGCATGGCTATGGTGCTTTTTAGGCAAGGCTGGAGATCTCTGCCCTGCACACCATGGGTGGGTGCTCACGCTGCCGGGGCTCAGCCCCTCAGGTACCTGCTGTTACTGACATCCCTGTCTCTTACAGTGACCAAAGAACACTGCTAACTCCCCTCTTTGTGCAATCACATCAACATTCCATCTTATCTGCCACAGGAAGGTTTAACTCCAACTGTAATCTCCTTGTCTTTGCCTTTACAGACTCCCTGATTTGCCACGAGAACCCAGGGGACTCTTAATTCCTCAGGTGTCTGGAAAGATGAGCATGGAATACATTTGTTGAAAAGTGCCAATGCAGAAATTAGACCAACTAAAATAAAAAGTCTTCATATTTTGGCAGTGATGAAACCCTGCATTCTTGTGGATGCTGCCTTCTTGTCCTTTCCAAAAGCTGTCTCACCTCCCCTCACCTCTGTAGCCTCCCTCTAAGCCATAACTATATTCTACTTTAAGGGGAACTTTGTAAATTGTAAATCTGGAGTGAAAATAGACTTGAAATCTGCCACCAAATGGCGTGACCTTTCTCTGGGCAGCATCAGCTGTTTTGGTTTTTTTTCTATACTGTGTCTGTGCTCAGCATCAGCTCACAGACCTGTCTCTTCTTTCAAACCACTTTACCAGTTTCTGTCATGGAAGAAGTATCTGTCAGAGAAACAGGAAAACAGTTATCTGCTTAGGCACTGAAGACAACAGCAAACTTGAAAAGTTTGAAAAAACCCCTACATTAAATGCATTAAATAGTGGAATGACTATCTCCTTTTCCTATTTTTATAAGGCCTTCAGAACCTTAGCTCTGCAGGATGGAGAATGTCTATTGATGTATTTACACAGCAGCTAACTAATTTCTGGCCTGATTCTGGTGCTGACTTCTGGCCACTACCAGAATTAGATTATCATAATAACAGCAATTAGGATGTTCTCTTTCTAATGGCCTGGATAGCTTCAGACATTTGCTCTGACCTACTCAAAAGTTAGAGATCTGAAAAAAAAACATTTCTGAGGACAATGAATAAAAAAAGATACTTTGCAACTGCATGTCTAATTTCAGCTTATTACTCTCTCATCATCTTTTAACCTTTGCATCTTCATACTTGCAAGGGAAAAGATTTCCTACCACATGAAGTCAGTAATAAATCATATGCACTGTTGGTGAAATTCTCTCTCTGTTCTCATTTGTTTGCAGCATAAATATTGAATAACTGGGGGCTCAGACAGTACAAAAATATTACCATCCTATAAGATCAGATGTTTGTGTAAACCAAATGCCAAACAACGATCTAAAACGTATCATGCAAACCACTGATGCTTCATGAATAACCTGCAAAGAAAAAAATCCCAAAGGGACCAAACCTAATGACGACAATTCTCAAAGAGAAACACGTGATACCTTCTTCATGCAAAATCTATACATGAAAATAATCCAAAGCTCCTTAGATCAGGAAAAAAAAATATTGTAACTGCTGTGAACGCAATTTGTTTATTAACACTATGCAAAGGCTAATCATTTTAATTAACTTAAATGGGAAGAAAATCTAGAATGAAATTATGAACTCAATGTCAGATTTTAGTGCAGTTTTGTTGCCAAGGCCTGTCAGCTTGGCACAGCGTAGCCCTGATCTTGGCAGTTGTGGAGATCTGAACTGTGCTTTGCGATGTCCTTTCTCCCCTCACCAGAACCCGAGCTGTTCCCCCAGTGCCACTTCACTGCCTTGGTACTCTCAGAGACGTGGCTTTAGCTCTTCTCTAGCCAAAGGCCACTGCCATGGCTGCTGCTGCTGTCCCCTCTGTCGTCTCCATGTCACAGCAGCAGCCTCCCAGCTGGAGTGTCCTGGCAGGGACCAAGGGAGAAGAGAAGGCAGAGGGTGCCCCTCACAGGGCTGCTGGGTTGTTCTGCAGGAGGAGGGGGGCCGAGGGCACAGCTGGAGAGCAGCAGCTCTGCAGTGCACACACTCCTGAGCAGATCCAGGAGGAACTCAGCTGTACAGGGAGAGGGGAGAGCCTGAACAGCCATTCTGGACTGCACTCAGGAAAAAGGGAAAAGGAATGGAAAGTAGAAAGTATTTGCTGTTTTATTCCCTGAATTTAAGATGATGGGTGTGGCTGGATATATTTGTGCATACATAAAGTGGCTAAAAGCAGAAACAGGATCTTGGGTGAGCCAATCTAACCTTCTGTATCACATGAGCAATCCTTTTGCAAACAATGCTGGACTAGTTCATTGCTTCTTGATTGGATGCAGAAAGGAATCAACTTCGTAACACAAAAGACGCTGCTTCAGGAGATTAATACTAAATTGGAGTAGGGAAAGATTGCAATCACAGCCCTGGACACTAGGTATGAACAGATGGCAGCCTGTGTTAATAACCTGGAAGGCGAGAGTGGCATAGCAGAATGCAATGCATTTTAATGAACTCCATTAAAACCACGAGGACCAACTGGGAACATATTTAAGGGCTTGCTTCTAATCTTATAGAATTTAAAGAAAAAAATGTTATTGCCATCAACAACTGAGTTAAACCCAGTTTGTAGAATATCTATGGAAAGAATTAATAATTCAAACCTCAGGAAAGCAGGGTAGAGAATCAGCATACTGATCTATATTTTGTGACTGGATTTATTGAGGTTCCTGTTTAGGAATAAAATCATAGAAGGTGAAATTGTGTGTATTTATAATAATTTATACTAATTTTAAAATAATAACTTATACTAATTTCAATTTCCTTTAATTATTATTTATATGCAGGAACTGTTTCACTAACGACTCTGGGAGCAGCTTAGAATTCCTAATGACAACAATGACATTTTCCCTCCTCAGAAAGTCAGTATCCACAGCAACACAGAAATGAGACCATACTCAGGGCCTGGCCTGGAACATAAAAAGTCAAATGCCTTCCATATCTCTCTCTGCAGAATAAGGATTAATATTAATGTTTGCTTTAAAGTCCTGATTCAGCCCAACCATCCACGCTTCGTATATTGTATGATTAACTCTGTTTTAAGAGCTTCTTGTTCTATTCTTTAAAACCAAGAAACAAACCACAGCTTGATGTGAAGCTGCCTGTTGAGTGATCAGTGTGCTCTGCCGAGTGATGTTCTGTGAATCACCTTGTTGCAGTACAGAACGTTTGTAGCTCGATGGCCAAAGCACCACAAGCTCTGGCTGCTCAGGGATGGCTGTGGGCAGAGATAACTACACACCCAAGGTTATGAAGTCGTGGCAATTGGCAGCTATTAGGAATACTCAGTTATCTGTAAGGGAACTATCTGTAAAGGAATCACAACACTAAATTACTGAACAGCAATTTTCTGATGGCTGGTTCTGACTGACAGCCCATCCAGACAGAAGGCTGCTTTACTGATGGAACCAGGAGTGTGCTTTAATCCACAACAGTGACTTTCACCCGGTCTTCATGTTTCTCAGCTCTTGGAAGTTTTGCCTTCACTGATCACTCTTAAAGGATGATCTCCTGCCTGACATCCCTTCTCAGACTTGTACTTCTGATTCACTCTGACATGACACAGAACATCACTTTGAAGCAATAGTTTGAACATCTCTTCTCCTACCTACATCTGAGATATCTTATGTTGTCATTCCACATATTTTAATTACCTTCCTTCCTTGATATCTATTTCCTCTGCTGTGCTTAATATGGGATCTCCACATCCAAATAACACAATTAACAAAATAAAGTAATACAACTGTAGATGAAGAAAACAGTTCTTCCATCAATAGCCACTCTAGCCACTCATCTTTTCTCTTTATCATCATAAAAATCCACCATGCCATCAAAGCACCACCACACTGATATTATTGCATTAGACATTCTGGAGAAAATAATAAAGAAGTAAATCTTCAAATATTTGGGTTTTTTAATCCTTTAGCCTGTTGAATTGCATTGTTGCTTAAATCCAACCTTGTATGTTTTTTCTCACCCCTTTCAGACTTGCTCTGTAGTTAGCAGCAGACCTGACTAAAGACAATGCCAGTTCCATTCAGGTATTTTTGCCTGGTTTGCTGCAATAACCATATTTTGTTGTGTGTTTGTAGCCATTAGTTGGAGACAATCTGCTGTATAGCAAAACTGTGTATTGTAACAATGGTTAACCACAGCAATATCTCCAGAGATAAAATGAAACTGCATTTGATTCTGTTGGAAATAGAATGAATACATCCTGCCTTTTGAACACAAAAAGATTTAATTAAAAGTGTGTGCTTTCTCCATAATTTCATTCCACAAATGTTCCTTATGGGCAAGTTAGCAATTTTCAGCTAGTGAGAAAAACTGGAATGCCTATAATGCTCTCTAGCAAGCATATGTGTCTCTCTTTGGACACTGAAGACTTTTACCAGATGTAAGAAGCAGCAATTTCAAGTCACAGTTCTCTTATGTCTTTCTTCCACGGGCAACTTCATATATTCACAGTGCAATGGTTTGATTCCTTCATAACCCTTCCTTTTCACTAACTTACAAAGCATCTTGAACAAGTACACCAGAAAGCTCTAACCACACAAAGAAATCTAGCAGTGGAAATCAGTCATGGTGAACTCAGTAGTGTAATTAATAGTTTGCTCTAATTACCTTCCAGAGCATATTTCATATCCTGGGCAAACAGAGTCCACATGATTTCAGCACTGACTTTTCCCATGTTCAGCTCCTGAGGGAACCTGCAATCAATCACATTACATCAGTTTACCTGCTGCTGGGAATTATGTTTACAGCTGCACAACATAAAGGCAAATATTCCCACAAAATAATACCCCTAGTATGCACTTACCGTGTTTTGTAACAAGTATGTAAACCATCCAACCTTCAAATAAAAACTTCCCCAGTGTGGGAGGCCTGGGGAAGTAATTAGGTTGCCCAAATTCCCTCACATGACATCTTAAATCAAGAAACATTCATCTGTCTTGCAGATGATTCCTCGATAGATCAGATGGCTTATGAAAAATATTAAACAGTTGGCTCAGATGTTTAGCAGCCACAGGTTTTCCTTAATTCCCTTAGGACACTGGGAAAGAGTGAAGCTGCCTGTGAAGCTGTATTGGTTTATATACTCGTTGAATCCAATTCACTGAAGACTTCCACCTTGACATATGGATAAAGCATTAAACAATGTAACAAGTACTGAAATGCAGATTTTGAGTGAAAATTTTAGTTTTGGTCTTACACTTCATGTCATCTTTGAAACACAGTTCTTTTTAGATACTTTCTGCTGTTATCAATTAAGTACTTTTACATAACTTTTTCATAGATTCCAGCTGCTTCTTATTCAACTCAAAAGAAAGGCTTTAATCTTTGAGTTACCATTTTCACTGCTAGCAATTAGCAAAAGCTGGCATTTCAGTGATCAGCACTGTGGTTTATGTCACATTTTTTGTCTCAACGAAAGGGCTGTCTGATGCAGGTGTGGGACTGACATTAGCATGAGCCATTCTCAGGGCACAGAGGCAGAGCCAGGCAGGTCAGGCAGCTGAAGAGCAGAAAGCAGAGCACAGAACCTCCCAGTGGGGTAAAGCAGTTGTTTATAGCACAGGGGTGCAGTGAGAGCTACACAAATACACCCACGGTTCACAAGGAACACATAAAATAAGAGAATTTATTCATGAGGAAATACACAGAGCTGTGTGGCTTTTGTGCTGCATTTACTATGCTTCATACTAGCAGAGAATTTGATCCAAAGCATTTTGACCTTTTATTAAAGCACTAATAATCAAATTCAGAAAATCTTCTGTAATAATTTTTGTAAAAACAATGTAAGAATTTTTAAAGGTCTTGTTGACATAGAAAGAATGAGAATTATGTGCAACTTTAAAGTGGTAGCAGTATGATCTAAGTAATGTATTCATTTTAGGGACCTATTTGACCCTGATCATATCTGCAAAGAAGAAGTACTTCAACAGCTCATTAGTTCTGCCACTTTAATAAGAGGCAGTTGCTAGCTCAGTTCACTGAGCCTTCTTTATGCTAATGGCTGCCCAATTAAAGAACTTTGTATTAATTCTGTTAACACAAAATTAATTTCAGTTTAAAAGCTGAAATGCATTTCAGTTGTCTTAATTTCTTTACCTCCAGTCCACTCTGAGTTCTCTCTCAGCACCAGACTTGAACTTTGACAGTGTTGCTCTGAGGAAGTATTTAACAGCTGATTTAATATTGATTCTGTCTTTTGACCACATTGCAAAACTGGCCATAAGACAAGGCTGGCTCTGATAAAAATGCACTTGTTTGATGAGTGGAAAGTACCTATGTCTATGCATTTTAACTTGTGACAGCACCTGCACACACAAACTGCAATTACCAATGTTTAAATGACTGTAGTTCAACACATCCCACCTGGTTTCATTTAGGTGAGGTCTAGAAATGATGATAGTTTGTGTATTTCCAACAGAGACTCATGGGCATTATGTAACTACCAGAGGTATCCTTGCATTTTACTATCTGTGAGTTCATGCTCAGCAGAAGCACACAGCACACTCCACATGCTAAAGAGAAATGGTAATAAGCAGTTGTCTAATTAAAGGGAAGGATAATTGAAGGTCAAATACTAAAGCATCTATATAAGTATGGTATTTTGTATTATTTGTATTTTATCACCTTATTTTTAGGTAAAAAGACTTTTTCAAATTACTTCAGAATTTGATCCCTAAGCAGCAAAATATCAGAGAAATTTCCTACGCACATTTCTACATATTGCATTTTCAAATCTTTGTAAAAGCCATGCATTTTCTCATTTCTCAGTGAAGCAAAAGGACAACCAGGAGAGTGCACTGTTAGTCATTTGGCTTGCTCTTACTACAGTTATTTCTGCCCCATAGACCATAATTTTCCAAATTTCTATGCCATTATTGGAACTATATAAAATCTCAGTTTATGCAGAAGAGTTATGTTGCCCATTCATGACCACATCCATGTATTCCAAAAATACTAAACTGCACGTACAAGACAGCCCATTATAAATGTCTTCTCTCTATTGATTTTAATTAAGCAAAAATTTAGTGAAAACAGTTCTCATTGGCTAGTTCTAACAAAGGGCTACATACAAAACCACAGCTCAATTGGATGAAATTGAACTCTGCTTAAAACAAAATGAAAGGATTCAATGTATAAGGAAAACATATATGAGCCCCCAAAGCATTTATCCCAGATAGCACTGCACATCTCTAGTTCAACCCAAACGCGGAAAACTCCATCAGGACAATTAAAAATGCTTTTTCTTAATTTGTGCTGCCAAATCTCCAGTCTGCTACATCTTGAGAATATCAAAGTCTGACCCTCAGATGCTCTTTCTCTGAAAAGCTCATATTCCATTCTTGGTGGCTTCAATCTCATCCAGGCAGCAAATCTCACCAGTCCTAGGGGGTGAATCCGCTCCCTTTTGTGCTGTGCATGCAGCAAGAGGTGACATCAAACCATCCATGGAGTGCTGGCCATGGCCACTGCTTCACTAACCCACAAGATGAAAGTTCTGTCTGATTTCGGAAAATGTGTGTTCTATTTAAACTGTGAGCCAAGAGTTCATTTATTCTTACATTTTGCACTCTATCCTCCATCCATCCAAAGCTTTATTTTAAACCAAAGTAACATTCCTTTCCCTGAAGAAAAAATACTGGGCAGGACAGGTACTTTACATAGTGTATGTAACTAATGTGGTTTTCCAGTGTGTGACACGTTGTTACATGAGAAGAGGGCAGTGGGCATTGTGAGGAAGAAGAACAGCTTTGTTACACAGGATAATGTTCACAAGTTCAATGAAAGAAGCGATGTTCATACACTTCCACAGAATAAAGTGTAATTGATAATGGGGAATATCACTGGATCAAGACACCAAACACATCAGATACACTTCCCATCATCAAAGAAACATTCTAAAGTTAGGCTGACATGGTCCCATTCATGATACAATGGATTCTGATTTTTTCCAGTTCCTTCCATAATTTTTTCCCCCACTGACCTATGTTTCATAACTCACTGACATGTAGGTTGCAATTATGCTGTTTCTACACTAGAAGTTACTATTCCCAACCTCTCAGAGATATTAAACATCCTAGCTTCTGAAGGATAAGGAAATCTGCTCCTGCAGCTTCCATGTGTGAGTCCTTTCCATACTGTGTGGAAGACAATGTGATCACAGAGAAAACAGATCCTTACATTGCAAAGAACTAAATTTAAAAGTCCCACTAGAGCTGTCTTGTTCCTTAAATTTGTACTACAATGACAACTTGACTGTTCTGGGTATATGTGCAAAAAAAAAAAAAAAAAGGTACAGAGGCCCAAACATTGATCGTGCTTTCAAAATACAGAAGCATATTTGACTTGAAGATTATGTCCTTGATTTCATGTTCCTTTTATTAGAATAGATATTTTATTCTGATAGCAGTTTCTCCTGTCTCACAGCACATACAATGCATATTTAGACATGCCAGGAAGTCCTAGATTTGCCTGTGAATCAGATTTCAAACACATTTTACATTGTTTAACTATCAGAATGAGAATTTTACAACTTAAATACCAGACCATGTTTTTCCCTCAAGCTTGTCAAGTTTCTCATGTCGGATAAGAACTGCAGGTTGCCCCCACACTCCCAGTGCCTGGTCTGGCATGGTCTGTCAGTGGCTGCAATGCTGCTGAGGCCACCACGTCACATTTCATCTGGATTCATAACCTGATACAGTTCAAACTACTCCATCACAGCATCATTTTTGCCTCTAAGGCAGATATAAAAATAGGGTTTCCAAAAAATGGTTGAGGAGTAGAATTCTGAGCGATATTACACAATTGTGAAAACTTCTATCAGAATGCTCTCCTGGGGATCTTCGGTTACCTCATTTCTAAAACAGGATTCAAATGGATGAATAATCCACTGAGACACTCTGTGGCCGTGTATTTCTGATAAGGAGTCATATTTTTGCAATATTTTTGTGTATTCAACTTACATTTCCCATTCATCCATTTTAACCCATTTTCTAGGGTAAGCAGGGGGGAAGAGGCTGTCTCATTTTTTCCCAACAGTTCTCACATGCTGCTTTTGTGTTAGGAGAAGCTTTTCTTTTTTAAAAAAAATGTATCCACAGCAACTCTGAACAGTTTTTCAAGTTTGTTCCACCCACAGCCTCTTCATCTTTTACTTCTGATGTCTCCTACGTCTAAAAGACATGTTATTCCCTGTGTTCACTCTTTCACTTACAAAACAACAGCAAAAACGAGAGAGAAGTCAGAGACACAAGCTCTGTCCCTTAATCTGTCCCAATTCCGTCCACTCCTGATTTCCTTTTCACATCTTACACAATCATTCATCTGTGCTTTAGGGAACCTACTAATCCCCGTAGAAGAACTCTGTTCTTTATGCCTTTACTTTCTCCCTCATATTTGTGTAAAAATGCAGCTAGAACAACTTTCAGAATAATTAACCCACAACTACACTTGTTTAATTTCAATGAAGAGACTGAAATGAATCACATATATGTATTTGTCTCAATTAGATATTTTACAATGAGTGGATTATTTATACAGCCTGTCAGACAAAAAGCTGAGCTTTCATTAATGAAGAAACTTCACACTAAGTTATAAAAGTGGAGTAAACAGGAAAAGTGTTTTCTTTCCTCTAGAGGGTAAGAACTTATTCCTTAATAAGGTCAGTGCAACAGATGATTGAACAAAGAGATGCTTATTACCCAGGACTGAAACCATACTTCATTTATTTCAAGTAAAGGAAGGAGTCAGAACTCAATGAAGTCTTTCAGCTTCTGGTTATCACCAGAAGGTTTCTTCGTTATTTTTACTGTGGGCCCATAAGTAGAATGGAACCTTTTATCAACAGACAAGCACATCTCTATGCACAGAGTGCCTTTTCCTATCGACCCTATTTTAGCTGAAAAAACCAGACTGTTCCTGCTCCCTTCAGAGCGGTCAATTAAATGCAACTGCAGAAACCTCTATTCATTGTTTGGTCATGATACAGAGGTAGGTTTCAACGTTAACTTTTGCATGTCATCACAGCCAGACTATGCCCAGATTTTCTGCAATCTTTCTGTAAAATCGCTCCAAAGAGCTAAAGGATTTCTCTAGGGCCTCATCATGTCACATTTCAATTAGTGCAAGGTCTGTTTCTCCAGCTGCAATATGTGAAACATGTTCCTTTGCACTCTTCCTATATATTTCATGTTCAAACCCCAGCACTGCCTCCTTTTTCTGTGTTTATCGATTGTTTCTTTCTTTTCTACTCATGTATCAACCTGAAGTTATTTGACTTGTCTTGGTTATTGATTGTACCTCCCTCATCTGCTACATCTTCAGTTCTGAGAAGTCAACTTCCATCTGCAGGATACTGCTCTCCACCTCATGCATTTTCAAGTCAGTCTGGCTTGCCAATCATAAATTTGCAGAGGGTCTTTTGGTGAAGTTTATTATTTTTTTTACAATTACATCCCTAAAAATCATGCCTACAAGAGTCTCAAGATGATTTGAACACCACGTGTACCAAGATACACTCACGACATCGATACCATCACACTGAAAATTCCCTTCACTGAAATTCCACCGACATTTCCCTTCTATCCATTTAGCTCTCTTGTATAATATTTTGCTACTTAAAGTTTTGGGATGACTCATATACCACATGTCTTTAAAGTTCCTAAACCAAAAGACTTTCTTTCCACTATCAGAACACACAGTTTTTATCAAACTATGTCAATGTTACATTCTGTATAAAAATCTCCACCCAGATTCTATTTAAAATACAACTTCTGATTCAGGCGTATTTCTTATCCTTATTTTAATAAATCCATGATTCTTAAATTTTATGGGAAAAGTAATTACTTACTGGTTCAAGATTGGTGTATACGCTGTTTTATCTTCATCTATAATGGTGACCATCAAAGTAATAAGCTGTGCCCAGAAATCCAAATTCTTTGTTGTTGGTCCCTGTTCTTCTTTGGGAACTTCTTGTTTCTTACTCTGTTAAAATAAGATTGAAGATATTTTTCTTAGAGAAAATACTATGGGGCTTCCACCTACAGATTATTACTTGGTTGGGAAGAGGGACGTATTAAGAATCTCTGGAAATTTTGGACAAAGACTGGCTACTCAACAGAGCAGAATGAATGAAAAACTGTACCTGGCTGTGCACAAATATTAAGAAACATATACAGTGCAAAGATTGTCACGTCAGCAAAGAAGATCAATACAAACTTGGTTTTTAGTGCATGCCCACACTCTAATTAGATCCATTATGAAATTCTTTGCTGTGTTGAGACTCAGTGCAGGTAAAATTGCCTGTTGAGGCAGAACTTTAATACCCTACACAATAAAGACTGAAAAAAATCAATGCAAAGGAGTGTTTAATGTTTTGTTTTGAATTATGCTGAAGGTATTAGGCCTAACAGCTGCTACGATGCATGGTCTAAATGAAGAAGCAGTTAAGTTTCCCTTTATTTTAGTGAGAATTTTATATTATGTAATTTCACTAAAATATGCATTTACAGATAGACTTTGTTTGTATAGTTTTTATTTATGAACTCTCAGCCTACAATTTCCTAGACAAAAGTATTTTGCATTCCTTTGCTTGGCAGAAGGATCAGATTCCTTATCAATGTCCAATAAATAACTTCATCGTAGTGACCCAAATATGAAAAGAAATATTTTTAACTCCGGATGGATACACACACATAGACAAAAAATTTCTGCCACACAGAGGTTTGTCTGCACACACTAGATCTACACATGCTCTTCTATACTGTCAGAATGAAAGGGGTCTCAACTAGTAAGTCAGAAAATAAAGATGCCTGTGATGCTGCAAGTTTAACCATATATTCCATGTACTTCTCATTCCCAGTCCAAGTATGACCACTTCAATGGACCTGGTATCTTTTTCAATATGCCTAACACTGTATTAGTGTCACACTGGATTAATTAAATGTTCTTTTAACCTCAATTAACTTTTATCTATGAATAGCATTTAGAATGGCAGAAAGGGAATTTCAAAAAATCCTAATTGAAATTGTTTTTGTGGCCACTATGGAATATTTCAGACAAGCAGCATTAATCACGCTGCTGCATACTCAACTGAACTGCAAAGGGTACCACCTCTGCATCTAAAGCAACAGAAATAAAGCTCAGGAGCAGGTCAAGGGATGGTGAGTCTGGTGTCACCAACAATCACCAACTGCACATGCAAATGAGAGAGCTTTGCAAAACAGAAATGAACCAGAGCATTAATGTCACCCACAAGGGCTTTCCCTGGTATATATTTTATTAAAAGGGTCTTGTTTCTATATCAAAGATGTATGCCTAATACACCTTTTTTTTCTCAGAAGCTCAAATCAAACCAACTGAAAGTCAGCTGCAGAAGAGAAAGCCACCTCATATTTATCCAAGAACTGTATTTCACAGCAAGTGACATGCAGCTAAGACAGCTGTGTGAGAATGTGAACCACAGAACGCAAAATTCTGTTCTTTAACATAGATAGGAATAAGTAACTAATTTATGAAGCAACAGTTGCACAAGAAGGTTTCTTCTACAAAAACTCTCTGGGAACAGAAATCTCTTGAAAATCAGGATGACCTTTTCAAAAGTCCCAGAGAAGGATTTTCAAAATAGTCTCATATTACAGATGCATTTTTATGTCCTGAAAAGAAAGTGCTCTTTTTACCTCATTACTGTCAGCATTAACATCTGCTCTATGTGCAACAGATAAATGCACATAACACAGGTGCTTTGTAGAAGCATCACAGAATTATGGACTACTCTGAGTTGGAAGGGACCCACAAGGATCAGAGTCCAGCTCTTGGATTCCTGCACAGGGCAATGCCCAAACCCACGCTGTGTGTTTGACAGTGCTGCCCAAATGCTTCCCCAGCTCAGGCAGGCTTGGTGCAGTGCTATTATAAGGAGGTAACACAGTGGTGGAAATTTGATTTCACTCTCGATTTTTTTTCACTCTCTTTTTATCCATTCGGAAGAAACTGTCAGTGTACAAGCATGAACTAACTAGCTGATATACCTAATTAGTGCCACACTGGCACAAATACAGTGAGAAGATATAGGAGACACTAGACACCACTTATTGTTGTAGAGGATGATAACAATAATGAGAAGTTTTTGAAAATACAACTGCAAAGGTCAAGAGGAACATAAATTCTTGATACAGCAAGATGACAAAATGATCAATTAAACAGATGCTATTAGTGATTCTTAACTTTAAATTATTTTCTGAACAAAAGTTTTCATTTGATAAAGCACTACACAAGCTCAAGTCGCAGACTGTTCTTCCACTAACCAAGAGTCCTTTCCAAATACCAATAAGAATGAAAGTTTGCCAATTAGCAGAACCACTTCTTTTTCCACGAGCCTGTTCACATAGGAAAGGCTACTTAAAATATCCTGACCTCCTGTAACATCACTTTGGATGGCAATGCTGCCCACATGCACAGAACCACGAAATGCCGTAAGATGTTCTGTACTTAAAAGCTCAGTAAGTGACTGGCCAAAGGCACAACAGTGAGATTCCCAAGGGGCTTCTGCTGGCAGATCAAACCAGCAATAACAGCAGATGATGTCTCACCAACAAGACATGACAATACAGGGTTTTATACTCTCATAGTAATTGACTTGGGTACTTCTTGTCTTTAGGATCACCCTAGATTTGCAGAAAACGCCTTATAAGAAAAGTGCCTTCAAAGAGAAGTCTTATTATTCACTTCAGATTCACAAATACAGTAAGTACTGGAGGTTCCATGTGGGTTTTTTTAATGCAACATCAAAACCAGGTGATGTACAACTCTCTGTCTTTTGCCACAGGAGACATCAGAATCAGAAAGAGGAAGTAAGAACCATTTTTCATACATTATGAAACAAAATTACTTCTTTATTTGCACTGAATCATGTTTTTCTCAATTCCCTTTAACTATCAATTTCCTAGTCACCTGAATTCATATGCAAACAATGGATCATGCAGCACAGAGCCTCCAAAAGCAGTTACTGGTATTTTGATGTTCTCCTAAAGAAAAAATAAAATGTAGAGGGAGTTTTCTGAGTTTAATGGAAAATAAAAGGCTAAACTGTTGACAAGCAAACATTTTGGTACTCTGGAAAAGTGGCTGAGAGTGGAGAAAACAATCTCAGGCACAGTGTGAAGCAAGATTAAAATCTACATCTATATTACCCTGAGACAAATCTGTAAAGCCTGGTCTGAGGAACAGAGGGATTTCAACTTCTCTCATCACTGATTTTACCAGATTGTAGGATGAATGTCTGGTTTTCTTTCGCTTTGTTTTTATTTTGTAATGTTCTGTGCAATCAATACCCATTAGTACATGTGTGACTTTGATAAATTGAATCCTGTGATATCAGATAGTTACATATTGCTCTCTGCTGCAAGCCCCAAGCTAGCTTTCAGAATACAATGTTTTCTGTATAAATGATGATAAAATGGAAACTCAATGGAAACCAACACAGCAGCCTTGATCAACACAAGGCAGAGAGGGCAATTTTGTAGACTAGTCTTAGACAATGAAATATTAATTTTAACAATGCTTCCATATTTTAAACTGCATATTTATTACTTATAGTACATATAATATTACTTAATGTAGACTCAACAGGGAATATACAATATACACCATATATAAAATATACACACATGCAGACATTTACATATTATGCCTGCCTATTTTAGAATTTTATGTAATTTTAAATAATTTTTTTAATATGTAGAAGAATGAGAATCTGACTTTACAGAATTTACTTAAGAGAGCCTAAAGCCAGAAACCACTTGTAAAAATGCATTCAAAACCTGTGAGGAATTTCCCTGTGCAATGCTCTTGCACATTAACTAACACCTAAACAGTTTTCTTAGTTGAAACTGAAATCCTATTCATAGAAAAATCACAGAATCACAGAATGGCTTGGGTTGAAAGGGATTCAAATATCATCTTGTTCCATGCTCCTGCTGTGGGCAGGGACACCTTCCACTAGAGCCATTCAGCCTGGCCTTGAACACTTCCAGGGATGGGGCAGTCACATCTTCTCCAGGCAACTATAATTTTTGTTTTCTCCAGTACCAACTGAAGTGGAACAGAACTCTATTGGATAAATTCTCATTAAAAACTTTTAGCCTTTTTCTTTGAGGACTGGCACGTGGAAGGATCTGGTTTAACTGGTCTATCTGTTCAGTGCAGTGTAACATGCACAGCTCCTCGGGAGCTGCCAGCCAAGTGATATTGCAGTTTTGATCTGCCCCACCTACCCACAAGTGTTCTGTGTCTGCAGGGAACAGGTGGAGGAAGACCCAAGTGAGCCCTTCCCTTATTGCAAGCTCTTTGACTTTCTTAACCAGTGTTCTCAGACAAGCTGCTAAGAAGCAATTTTATCTGTAAGAATTGGTCTTTCTGATCGAGAATTCTCAGAATGGAGTTGGAAATACCACAGCACAAAACACACCCTTCTGTTGTTCTGAAGTACTTAATCAAATGGTTTTGTTACTGTGGTTAACACGCTGCCCACCAAGCACACTGCTGCAACACAAAGAGAGATCTCTAAGTACCCTCTGCATGCCAGATTTGAAAGTGTCAGAACGTTTTCAGAGCATCTGAAGTGGTGTGCAAATATAACAAAGGGCCTCACAACAAGTATTACTTGACACTGAAATTTGCTTGTCTGAAAAGAAGACTCCCCGTGGTAGTTTTTGCTACTGCACTTTATTTCCCACTTCACACTTCGGAAGGTGTTTGAAAATCACAGATCACGTATGTCATGCTTCAATTCTTGCAGTATTTCTGTAAGAAATTAGTAATCTAACAATTTTTCTTTTTGTCATTCATGCTAAAGAAAAAAGTACACCTTCACAAACAACTATGTGGCTCAGATTCCCAAAACCCAAATGGAAAAGTCACAGGGATTCACAGCTGAGTAAAGCAAAACTGAGCCAGGTCTCAAAACACAGGCCCATCCACACGCTCATCTACAGCTTCAACGCAGCAGCTGGGATGTTTTTAGTATGTTATCAACCCAACCTAAAGTGCTGCAGCCCTACGAGAGAGAAATTACCAGGGCAGAGTACTGTGCTGCTGCAGCTCTACGACACCTGGCTCCTGAACGAGTCCATTGATTTTTGCTGCCTCCTGTCTGCACCGTGCTGTGCTGGTCCAACATGCAGAGCTGAGCAAAGACTCAAGGAAAGGTCTCTAACATCTGGTAGAATGTCAGTACTGTTCTGGTGAGCCACTGTCAAACGTAAGATATTCCGGTGGTTTATTCCAACATATTGGTGCTACCAGTCATGGAATTATTTGCACTGATCAAGAGCTCTTCAGATAACATGAAGAGTATAGTCTGCATTTCATTGGTGTCACTCAGTGGAGAAGACTGTAAAAAGAATTGCTGAAAGGACTTCGGTCACTGCGAGCACCAGCCAGGATTTCAAAATTTGTTTTCTTAAGAAAACAGAAAGAGTGACATATCTGTAAATTGAGTCAGAAAGCTATCAAAGTGTTTCCTAAACTACTACTCCAAGACATTTTTTTTCAACATAGGGCAACTAAGCACTTCATTCAGATCACTGTTAATTAAAAAGAGAAAATATTCTATGTGCTGCATGAGGAACTAGACAGTTCTTCATCAGAGGGCTTTGTCTCCAATAATGAGGATGGTAATATACACGTCAGTAAGACTGTCAAGCTATCATGTTTTACTGTCTGTAGTAGTCATTTAGTTTTTGCCATCAGCTGTTCTTTGTATTCTGGTGTGGAACTGTAGCATGACATTTTTGCATGCTGTTAGCATTTGCAATGCTTCACCCCAGGAAATATCCTCAGGGGTGATATTTTGCTGCAAGACATTAGCTTTTTAATAGTGATTGTCTGCCACAAAGGTAGAGAGCAATAAAAAGAGGAAATGGAGACTGCTGAGCATATTTTGTGTTTCACTTGTTGCATTTATAGTGGCAAATTTCCAAAAACTCCAGCTCAAGCACCCTCAATTTTATCAGTCATTGCTCTATTTTCACCCCAAACTTAAACAACCCCACACATTCAGACATGAAGCATATTTTCTAGAAATACCGCAGCAGGCATCTCTGAGAATTTTAGGTTGCAGCCAAAAGCAACTGCAGGAGGTGGTTACCCTGAGTTCCACAGACACACCCTGAGCGTGCAGGGCCTCAGCAGGGCAACAGCTGCCACTGCTTCCCCCGAGTGAGAGCAGGTGGTGACCCACATAAGAAGCATTTCTTGTTGCTTTGGGGTTCATTGATTGCCGTTCTCAGTACTCACAGCTCAGCTGTGCAGCTAAAACAGGAGCCTCCTGTGCTGCAGCTCCGCGCTAGGATGAACTCCCTTCCTCCCTCCGAGGGGACGAGACCTCACCGGGTGGGGAGGTCAGCAGAGATAAGGGAATGGGCACTGAAGGAGGCTTAAGGGTGGAATTTGGTGTCATCTAAGAGGCTTGGACACGAAGCTAATGAAATCTTAATTACGATATTGGTTACTGCTTCATTATAATAACAGTGCTACCACAAGCCAGTCACCTGGATTCAGTGGAAAGCCTCCAGAGCTATAGGTTCCATCCTTAGGTGTTCCTAAAACCAAATGCAAGTGTGGATCTATTGATGGGAAACTATAAGAGGATAATGCCGAACACAGTCTCCTTATACAACTCAAGGTTTGATGCAGAATTTAGGTAGTCTTTTAATTAATTTTACTCATTTCTCTATTAAAGCTAGACCAGTTATATTTCTCAGAATTGTCTCCCACCTTCTGTGAAACAAAGTTTTACTGTCTGGCATTAAGATTATACATGATGGTTGTCTGGTTTTTTTGTTTGATTGTTGATGTGATTTGCTGTTAGAAATAAATTATTTTGAATGCAACCTATTTATTTTAAATTTTGCTTTTTACACATCTTTACTGAAGTTTCTTGCAGTGCTTGGTGATTGCGACTGTACAGAAAATTGTCTGCTTAAAGTTTCCACACAAAACTGTCCCTGCTGGAAATCTTGTGAAAGAGAAATCAAGAGGAACAGAAATACAGTGAAATGCAGTTAACTCCATTTTCCAACTGAGTGAATACTTGTGGATTTCTTTTTTTTTTAATTTCAGGACTTCTTATTTCTCCACCATTAAGTAGAGTTGTGTGAGAGAAAAATATAACGAAAACATTGCCTGTTCTGCCTCAAATATAATTTGGAGAGAACCGTTACTTAAGCAAGTTTTACATTCTCTACCAAGCAGAAAGGCTGTAATATCCCTGCACTTTAAAACCTTTTTTTGAAAATAGACAGGCTAAGTGACTGTATACATTCACAGTAAAAAGTTGTGAAGTTTTTGAATGCAGATAAGCTTTTGCAGTTGTCACAATGCTTTGCAGAGGTAAGACTCCATCACTTTTAGCTGTTTACTGAAGACTAGAATCTGCTGATAAACTGCAGACTTATGTAATACCCAGTCTAGCAGCACTTCATATTATATTTAACAGACAAGATCAAATTGCTGCAGAGTAAACATTAGCAAGAAAACAGAACAGTTTATGACGTAAATAGATGCGATGCCTGAAGCTGCACCTTCCACTAATTTATACTCCACTCATCTTACAATGTAATCTGCTGTAGGATAAACACACAACAGCACTGAGTGTGGGGTGCTTATTGGTGCTGGTAGAAATCCTTACGTTCAAAGCTACAGTTAAGTTTTCTCACATAACAGGAATCCAACACGAGAAAATAAATTCTTGTTTCAGAAGTGTTAAATATATGGCAAAATCACCTTTCCTGAATATACAGGAACTCATATTCTGGATTTAAGTGAAATAGGCTTTCAATTGAAATTTGGTGTGTTATATTATTAGTATGAGTGTTCTTATTAATTATATACTCCACAAAAAATGTGCATTTGCCAAAGAACTTAATTAATCCTATTCAAGGCTGGAATAGTCACAGAACTAGCATTTTTTCAGTGTACCATCCAGAAAGCAGATACAAGTACAAGAGGTAATGTGATAAAGCAGTGATGCTCCTTTAAGGCCATACTTAATTCTAACACTACTTATAGAACAACCATATTACATGAAAAAATAAACAGAATTCTCAAGGATTTTGCATGACATTTGGAACAAATGCTATAATTATTTCGTATTGACAGTCAACCCGACAGACCAATATTAAAAAATGTTTCAGAAATAACCTCTGCTTTTCTTAAAGCCGTTACTAAAGCTTGGATCCAAGTATGCATCATGGGTGCTAAAATATAAGGCTGGAAAGACTACATCAGTTTTAGCAAATTAAAATATTTGTTTTCTGAAGTTACAGAAGTGAAATGTTAGATTTTAAGTAACTATTTTCCTGTTACAGATCTTAATGAACAGTAATTAATCAAATGTCATCATCCCCAAAACCACTGGACAATTTTACTGACATGTCCAACATGACGACTACCTTATAATGTGTCCATTTTGAAACTCATCTTGTTAAACATTTTAGAGTTCATAGCTGTCTATGGGTATATTTATGGTATATTGCTCCTTCATGCATAAACAAAATGAAAATCTGAGTGCTTTGATATGAAGGAGCACTGGATGGCTTTCTATTCACGTAAGGCAAACTAACAATAATGAATGAGCAACAGCACAAGTTCATAATGACCTTACCTGATCCACTAATTGAGAGTAGAGATCATAGCAATTGTCAAAAATGTATTTATAAGTTGAGTCCAAGCAGGCTCTTACACAGTCTTTCACCACAGTACTGGCTCGAGGTGGGCTCTGCAATTCCAGGACCTAATAAAGTATTTCATAAATGGTAGAATGTCGGAATTAGCTTGAACACAAAAAATCCAAGTGTTGAATGTAGTTCTGTTATACAGGATGAAAAGTGTTGAAATAAAGCAATGATAAAAATAATTAAAATTGTGGTGAATTAAGGTGGACTTAGTTCAAAGATATATTAAAACACATGCTTAAGCAAGTAAATTTTATCACTAAGTTTTATTTGAATTAAAATATGATGAAAGAGGCATATGCGCCCAACAGTTTACATCTATACATCTTAGGGTTTACATCTTAGAAGTTTTTTGATTATTTAGGAAATAATTAAACCACATAATTATGTGCTTTCCTTTGAATAAGAATATCAGCCAAATAGCAGTTATTTATTGTAAAGCAAAGGGTTCATCTTTTTACTCCATTTCAGGATACATTAACTCAAACTTTAACTTAATGGGTTATTTTAATTCTCTTTATGTAGTGCCTAATGTAATGGAATCACATGCTATTATGACAAAGGTTGTTTTGTCTTTCTCTTTCATCATTCAGTAATATTAATATGTACCATTCCATTCCAAAAATATTTCCATGCTTGACCACTTAGATCTCAGCCTTTGGAGTGACTAAAGCAAATACAGTTATCAGACCTATTTTGCTCTTTGACTTGTGATTTTCTTGTATCAGTAGGAAACCATTATTCCATATGATTCCTAAGGAGTTCAGCTGAGTTTGCTTTATGGGACTTGACTTTAATTAAAAAGGTAAATTTTTTGTTTACTTCAGGAAATTTATTTGTGCAAGTAAAGAACAATACCTTCATCCGAAAAAAAGTAATGCTGGTGAGGAGGTCCACAGTTGATTTCAGATCTTGGAGTCTTTCAGAATTGCTGGCAGGAAAATTATCCTGGTGAATCAGGGAAAGAGAAAACATGCAAAATTTGAGTTACAGGTAAAATTCTTGAACAACAAGTCAAAAACCCTCTAAGAAAACATAAGGTGCTGCTTGGAAGGATTAGAGATGTTCATATGTTACCTGAACTCTGCCTGTAAGGTAGTTAATGATGAGCATTCCTTGGACATGAGTAGGAACACCTTTGAAAATGCTCCTGCATTTGTAATATGAATAATTTAAAATATTATGATATTTCCAAGACACGAGCAGAGTAAAAAATATTACAAAAAACCTGGAAACTGTTGCTAATGAAAATAATTTATGGGTTTTCCATGGCACATACATTACTTGTAGGCATAAACGCAGTAGTATGCTTAATGCAGAAATAATACATTTGTCTATGATCTCTGGGTTAACAGACTGATGCAAGGTAGTGTTGTTTAAATAACTTCCTACTAACGAAACATCAGCCTCATGCTACAGTACTATCTGGATAACATTCTCCAAAATTGAAAGATCTTAGGATGAACATATCTGCTGCTGTGGTCTTAAAAACTAAGTACGTGCAACTTCCACTCCCTCTAATGCCTTGGAGTTCTCCTCAATATTCCCCTTCTCCTCCAGGTTTAGAGAGCAGCCCAGATGAGCTTGGCTTGGAGGCTGCCATTCCTAAAAGCTGAAAGGAGAGACATAGGTGATGAAGCCCTAACTTAGGTATTGTCCAAAAGTTTCATGATCCAGTGGACTGGAGAAGGAGGGAGAGCTCAGAACCTCATGGTAACTGGCAGGTATCCAGTGCACTCTTTCCTGAAAGGCTGGCTTTGGAGCACACCTCAGTGGAGGGAGATTCCATGAGGCAGAAGTGAAACTGGAATTCCTACCACATAGAAAAACAAGGATACACAACTCTTTCTACATCACTAGGATCTTAGCATGCAAGCTTTAGCAAAGATGCCAGCCTCTCAGAATAAATGTAACTGCACTTGCACTACCTGAGTCAGCAAAGGTAATTCCCAGATGAATTAACGAAATCAACTCAGGACTCGTTACAGACCCATTTAATCAAAGCTGTTGAATATTACTCTGTCTTGAATATGTGCTTATCCCTTGACCCATTCTTAGCTTTTGGAAAGAAAATACTAAGTTTTTTCTTTTTGTCAAATTGGAAAAATACTGGTGTTAAACAGCTTAAATTCTTTACATTTTTGTCCCAAAGGATTTGGGGTCTCATGTTGACTCCAGATAGACTATGTTGTACATACCCTGTATTTAGATAAATCAATCCTCAGAGAATTGTGCAATTGATCCAGCAGCTTTATGAACTTTTCTCTCTGTAAAAAGAAAACAGGAATATGTGGCACTAGAATTTGCAGGTTCCTGTAATTGCTGGCGTTTTGGAATGCTTCTTTCCACTCTTATTTGAAGATCAATTTGTTTTCCATTATTTCATATGCAAGTGATAGTTTAAAATATCTGTGTTTCGGTGCCAGGCAATGCATCTTCTTTTACCTTATTTCCCCTTCTATCTATATGGGGATTGACCTGGTATGCACTGAATGCTGTGCAGCCATGCAGTGTATTAGTGAGGTCACAAAGATTTTGCAATGCAGCATTCTCCTGTCTTGTATTTGCCTTGCAATTGATTGAACTCTTGAACAAAGCACCTCCCTCTCCCTTTAGTAAGAAAGAAATGATGTTCATTTACAGCAGAACTTGGTGCAAAAATATGATTGAAAATTATACTTCTGAAACAGTGGCTATTGTAGGGATAAGTTAAGTGATACTAATACTATGCAATTAAACTTTTTCCTTTCAAATGTGAAGATTAACTTGTTATCTTGATAGATGAAGGAGTGGTGAAAGTATTTTGCTGTGAGATTTCCAGCTGAGTTGTGCCATTCTCAAGCAATACTAATGAGAGCTTCTAATTACCACGTTAGAACATATTCCATAGTCTACTGCACAAAACTGTGCAGAAATCTTCTCAGCCTATGTGAAAGCAGCAGATTTCTGGAAGAAGCAGGAGCTGATAGCTCCCAGACGCACTGACTGTATCTGCATCATCCCTCAAATGTGATGATCACTAATTTGAAAATAGAGTCTTTGTGCACTGTCTCTCATCAGTGGAGTTCCAACCTACACCAAACCCCACTAATTTGGCACAGTTCCCTTGAGGGATCAATCAAAAGAGAACTTTTTTGTCATGTTATAAATCTGTACTGAAATATTCAGTCAGCCAAATCATTCCCAGCTGTAGCCTGAGGGCTTGAATTTGAGATGTTCTTTTTGATGAACGATGTGCAGCTATTCACTAACAAATGCCTTTTGACCCAGGAGAGAAGAATAACCTAATATTTTGTCTATAAGTCAATTGTTTGAAAAAAGAACTCCAAATCTCTATTAGTGTTGCCTACTACTCTTTTCCCATCCATCTGTTGAACTAAGAATTGGATTGGAATTGCGTCAAAGGCAAACTGGCATTAACATCGAATTCAGGACTTAATCCCTGCCCAGGCTGAGAACAAAAGTAGTTCTGATCATTAGAAAAATGAAAAAAAAAAAAA
>VZTJ01000243.1:184770-297620 GCA_013397795.1 Orthonyx spaldingii
AAAAAAAAAAAAAAAAAAGATAAAACCCCCAGCAAAACGATTCTAAATTCCAAAAGTTGCATCAGAGGTCTAATAAAGCTTGAACATTGAAAGAGAAGACTTGTTTCAACAAAGGGATTAAGTAATTCTTGGTTTACTCATTCAAATGTATAATTTCATAATTTTGTTTTTAAAATCTAAAATTCATAATGCCTTTATTATTCTAATACTAGAGAAGAGCACTAGTGCCTCTAACACTACTTGAAATAAAATTTGAAATTTCAAATTTGAATTTAATACATTTTAATTACAATTAATATTTAATTTCACGTCAATAAATAGTATTTAATGGAAACTGTTACATCGAACATACCTTTGATATCAGCCCTACAAATAAAAGCCCTACCAAAAAAAGAAAAACGAGGAGAGAACAAATGCATTTTTCAGCATAAGACTGTGTTTATACTCTCTCTCTGTACAATGTGTAATACCAGAGCTATGAAGGCAACATCCTTGTACTATTGCTCTTCCTTCCTCCTCTCAGTTTCCTGTGAGAGGAGGTGAAGAAATGAGAATAAGGAGTGAATGTATCTTTATTAGCATGTTCAAAGACTAGGAAGTCCATGCTGTGAGATGCTTATTAATTTAGCAATAACCAAAGAAGTATTACCACATTCTGAAATGGTACTATTCCTCCTAAAATTCCTGATACCTAAATCCAGGACTTGGACAATGCACCAGCAAAAATGAGAGTCCATTATCATGGATTCTTGAGAGAAGAGCAGCATTTATGGCTACATCCATTACGTTAATGTGATTTCACTGATGACACAGCCCAAGAAAGGAATTGCATCCAATACTCAAGTTTAATGCAGTTAGGAGTTTGCAGGGCCAACTGCAATAAAACAAAAACCTGATGGAGATTTTAGTTCTGTGAATGTGTGCCAGTGCTTTCTACCCTCTATGCCTGACAAGGAACTGAGCAGCATCTTTTCTGCCTTTTATAACGATTGATTTTAAAGATTCAGGGTAAAATTTTTAAAAGCTGACAACAACCCTTACTCCTTAAAATGAACAATTAAATTTTTTTTTTTGAACGTAGAAGTTAATACGGAATATACTAGAAAAAAGAAAAAAGAGGCCTAGAACTCTATTAAAAAAGAAAATCTACTTACCCCAAAGTTCGTGGCAGCAAAGCGGTCTGAGGCAGATACGTTAGTTGCTGCTGTTGTATGAGCATAGAAAGCATTTATGTTGGCCAACAATGTACTCATAACTGCTGGAACACCAGGACACATGTATTTAGAAGACAGACAGGAAAAGTGCCTGCCAATGAAACAAACCAACAATTATTAAAGATGGCAAGGCATCTGCTTCTTCTCCCAGTACAATTTTTTAACTCCAATGATGTAACTTTCAAGCTACCTCGTGGAACACTGTGCAGATGCATATGGGGAAAATCCAGACACGTTTGATATAATTGCCACTAGCTGCACACTGATATTTTCAAACTGGCCACATTAGATTCACATTCAGTTCTTACTCTGTTAATCCTAAACACAAAAACATGACTTAACTATTTTAATTGCTGTTAAGCAAAACATTCATTTTTAAAGAAAACCTAAAAATTGAACTCAAACTCATCATCATCGAAAGTCAGAGAGATCTATAGTGGAAGATGATTTAAATGTTGCCTACAAAAAGACTCAAACCAGCATTCTAGTGTGGCTTTTATTTTAGGCTACATTATTAATGAAAGGCGAGGCATCAAGCAGCTTCTGGGTTCACCTTGATTTGAATTAGGCCATAACTGAAACTGTTCCACTTTGATCCAGGCCAGTCAAATTTAGGCAATCAAGTCTGTTAAATCCAAAGCAGCCAAGCCAGAGGTGCAATGCAGCAGCACTGTTCACTTGTTTAATGCAACAGGAGGTGCCTGCTGGTAGCGTACAAGAACTTACAGCACAACAGAACTCGAGAGGTATAAATGAATGAAAGACCTGACACATGAGAAGAGTGAACATCTTCATTGCAAACATAAATTCCTGATTTCAAAGTTATAGTTAGGCAGAACTGGGAGGGAGATAAAGGGATAAAGACTACATGTACACAAATAGGAAAGAGAATGAGGGGGATTAGGAAAAGATGGTGGTGAAAATGAGTCTATAGTCAAACAAAAGAGGAATAAGAAACTCCAGTCACTGTCTGTGTGACTGAAGGTCCTGATTTGGCCACATGCTCCTCTTAGCTGGAGTCTGGCTCCTCTCTCCTGTTCCTCCTCAGGAGCATAAGGCAGAGCAGTGTGCTGGGCCTGAACCACCTGGGCACTAATGCCCTTCCAAGAAAAAAATTAACACACGGTACAACTGAACTCTGTCCTGCTGAACTTAACCCTTAACTGCTGTCACTGCCCAAAACACCTTTCAAGACATCATTCGAGATCATTTTTCTGTAGGGGCAATCATTAAGTGCTATTATCTGCATTTTACATAACTGAGAGAAACTGCTCAAAACTCCACAGTAAACCAGTCACATGGGCCAGGACTAGAACTCAGCATTCCCAGCTACGTGCTCATGGAATAGCATTACCAAACCTTTAATTCATTGCCAGTATGTGCAAGAAGTGCTTTTGAATACTGCAATGTGAATTCAACAAAAGAACAACACCCCTTGGAAAAATCTTTTCATTATAAGTCACATGTTTTCTGTCAAGTAGAAGAATAATACTTTCCTTTGTAATCAAATACAATAGTGAAGTCAGGTGGTTCTCACCAATACAGGTAAGCTTTAAAGCTAATAGAAATATCTCCTTATATACAAATCAGTTTGAGAAATATGCGTAGGGATGATCAGAACCAGTTTTCGAAAAGTTGACATCAAAGTAATTAATACTTTTACTGATGACTTTTAATTTCCAAAGATCTTTTAGTGGACCTAAAGATCTTAGAGCACGAGTAACATCAATGTGGAGATAAAAAGGCACTAATAATCCCACTGGCCTTAGAGTCCTACCTGTAACATACACTCTGCTGAGGGAGGAGGCAGGCAAAAGGAGCAGCAAACAGCAGAGAAATCACTGAGATTGTCTCAATTGCCTTCAGGGAACATGACAGATCATGGAAAAATTGTTTGGGTCAGCATTTTAAGGTGTCTTCTGCAGGTTCTTCTGGTCATTTCACTATGAGCTACCCATGACCTGTACTGAGTTCTTATCTTGAAAATAGACCCAAACTGTACCAATTTGTCATGAGGAAAATTGAAACCTATTGGTGTAATTTGTGTCCTTGTTGTATCACTGCACTGTTTCACCTGTAATGCGGTTTGTGAAAATTATGATAAAGCATCTGTGACAGATTTTTGTTTCTCTCCTTCATTTAATTAAAATCTCTAATGCTCACAGAACCTATTAAGTATAGAGTATAGGTCATGACTCTGAGAGTGCTGATAACTCAGGTTTTCAGGCACCTGCAAGCTACCTGGCTTCCTTCTGCTTGCTAAAATGAGTAAATCAAAGTAAACCCCTGTCCTTGTTTTTGCAGGGCTTTGAAAACAGCAGCCAATAGCATGAGTTATTAACAATTTCTAGTGGGCACATAGTGCCACAGCAACCATTGCTAAGTCTCACACATTTTAGAGCAAAACTGCTTAAGCCACAGTGGTGTCTGAAACCAGGCCTGCTTGCTCCAACTTTCTTACTATGCAATTTCCTGACCAACAGGCAGTGCCTGGGATTCTTCCTGTACTTCTGCTAGTGTGAATTAGCGAGGAAAGAAGTCTAATTGATGTGCTGTACTCATCAGTAAGCAAATGCTATCAATAAAAAAATTAGTTTAATGGGCCATTTGTGTGCTTTTTGCAGTGCTGCCACATTAATTGAAAACTAGCAGAAGAGCAAGATGACATAGTTAGTGCCCATTAACCTGCTGGAATGAGAGTTATGCTGCTGATTTGAGAATCATCAGGTTCTACCTGTGGTGGCTTTTGCCAGTAAGAAGCAAAGATCTTAATAGAGCTTTTACTGCACTTGACTCTATTCCACAGTAAATTCAGGTTTCTGATATTATGTGTCATTTCAGTGTCTAGTCAAACACTGTTTCAATACGTGCTTGGATTTTTGCCTTCTAAAGAGAAATAAATTATGTTGAAAGATCAATGAAAGGAAAAAAGTTACTTTTTCTTGATGGCAGAGTGGTGGCTTAATATATGCAGGTAAATAAAGTTCCAGTATGATTCCTTCTAGACATTGAATTTACAGCATAAATTGTCATCCATCACCACAGTCATCAAAATAAAAGCCAGCTAGATCATTGTGCTGTTTCCCTACTTTTTCTTCCTGTTTTCTGTGATGCCTGTTTTTTTCCCTACCCTCTCACACATCTATGTTTGTACTTCTGGGAGTTACACATACCATTCATGTGTCTAACAGAGTCTATCTGGCTGCTATCCATCACAAAAACCCCAGTAATTCTCATCTGAACCACGTAAGAACGGCTGTAATTGTCTCACTTTTCTTTTGCTAATACAGACTCCACGAGGAGTGGAAGAACAAAATAATCATAAGAAAGAAGAGTGGATTATGTAACCTATATAGTCAAGGCTTCAAAGAGCTGCAATTACTGGAACACAAGCAGTCTTTTTGTTGTATGTTGGTTTGGGTCAATGGTTGTTTTTCTATTCACGTGAATTCCACGTCTGGTAACTTAAAGCAGATTTGCTTGCTCAGTAACTGTGCAATTGTTATCTGTATCTGGAGAGTAAGACACCCCTTCTAAGTCAGCATCTTCAGGGAAAAACTGTCTACATTTATTCTCATAAAAATGTGGAGATGCTTCTACCTCCAGTAAGAGGTGCAATCACACCTAAATTCATTCTCTTCCTAAGTTTAGTGAGAAAGGTCTCACTGGGGACAATGACTAGAGCAGACAGGTAACCACCTGTGTGATATATTTTGGGTTGATACCCACATTCTAGTATGAGTATACTCACTGTGTTTAGAAAATCAAGGCTATATTTTTGAAATATTATTTCTGTGCTCTAAAAATAATAGATATAAATAAATATTGAGAGCCAGAAAGAAATCTACAGGGTATATTAAGGGGATCATGGATGACAAAGCCACCATCATGAACTGGAAATGACAGACAGGTGGGATTGTTTATTGCTGTAGTAGAACAGGATACCAAATTGTTTTAGACATGGGCACTTTAGGGAAGCTTCATCAGGTTTATGTGGTGTAGAAATGCACAAAGACCTGGGTTCCTACTCCAGCATATGCCAAATTAGAAGTGCATCCAGCAATCCAGCATCCACACTTCAAAGGGTCGAGACTGACTATCACTAACTGACACTAAAACTTTATATAATAGCTAACCTTAAGACAAATATGAATGCTAAAAATTACATTCAGGCAAAAAGAGCACCTTGTTAGCAGCACCTAAAACTCACATAACCTGATGGAGTGCAGGTACTCTCTGGGGTCTGGATCATGGGGTATTAAAGCATAGTCAGTTTTGCATTTACAAACACAAAGCATTTTAATTTGCAATGTTATCATGAGACGTGCAGTACAAGTACTCTGCAACTAGATTCTCAAGCAAAAAATGCTTACACAATATTCCTCTGGGCAAAGTGATTACATTCAAATTCTCTCTCTGTCTACAGTAGAAAATTGCTTTTGTTTTAGTAGGAGATATTTGTTACCAAATGCAATCTGATAATTCTATTTCCCAAATCAAGAAGCTGTACATTTTCTTCCAGCCACTAAAATTGTTCCAGAAGAAAAAGGTAATCTCATAAAAAGAAATAAAACCAACAGATAACAGTCCAAAAGAAAATTCCTCATGACAAATAGACTTAGTGCCTTCACTACTCTTCTTCCCAAAGTCTGAATGCTCTGAGACGTGTCTGCAGATGAATCAGCAAAACAACGTATATGAATATATAATCTTCTCCAAGTGTTGCTTGAGATTACACTCATCATTGATTTTATTCCTAAGTTAAACAGGCTGGGGCCTTCCCCTCCAACAGGCAGTGCTCATGACTGACATGCAACATTTTAAAATAGAAAAAGATGTGGCTATGAGAGCAATGAAATCTTAGCTTTTATTTCTTGTGACTACCAATATTGAATTAACCTTCTATTACATCTTCCTTCAGATACCTGGTGTGCAGTCATCAACATCAAGGAAATTTGGGGGAAAAGCTATAGAAGAAAGCATGAACAAAAAGATGACAAGGCAAAATAGGTCATTTAATTAAAAATGAGTACAGGGCTTGTGAAACCCTATTCTACAACCCTACTTGTGCTTGGAACACTGGGAGTCTTTCTGAACATTGCTACATATCAGTATCATAAGGATTAAGGAATGCATTTGCAGTAATACCAGTAACAGCTTATAAAATGCTTATATCTTAATTCCACTGCAGATGAGAAGCACTTCCATGAGAATCAGATGGACAAAAAGGATAACAAGAATTTTAAGTCGGGAATGGAAGAGAAATGGCAAATGTAATCACAAAAGCTTGCAATTCGTTACTTCCCTCAAACACATTGTTGACAGGAACGCAGAAAGGCAGTCGTGCTAATACTCACGTCATAGCTTGATAAATATATTCAATTCCATAGCGCATTGCAAATTCATCCACAATTTCCTGGGCAGCATCATCGAAGTACACCTTCCAGGCCTCATCGCCTTTCACTTCTGGGATTTTCACCACACCGTTGGATTTAACTTCCGTCAAGTAATGGAAGAGATTCTAAAGGTAACAAATGTTTCAAACAGGAAATTTTGGCTTTTAAGTAGCATTCTGAAAATATATCCTAATATAGTCATCAATATATTAATTGTTAGCCCGTTTTTTAATTGTTTATTTTTCTGAAGACTGGCTCAAACTAGTCAGCAGACTTGTGATGCAGCACATTACATCTCCTTGATATAAAGTCCTGCCAGTTACCTGGCACAGAGAGACTGCAACATAAAATAGTGCAGAAACTTCTCTTTTACATACCCTTGTTAATGAATGAAATCATGATGTTGTAATACTTATTACAGAGTGTTTCAATTTTAATTGGATCTGTGATCAATAAATTTCAAATTCATTATTTAAGCTCTTAAGTTACAGGGAGCTAACAGATATACTGCAGGTGCCTCTCAAGTTGTGCAAGGTGTGAAATAAATTTCAGGTTTAGTAACCTTGGGAGTAAAGCTAGGATTTGACATTCATGGCATAGAGTGCTTCTCTATTGCCTAGCTCCATATGTATCCACCAACCAAACAGCAGATTTCATTTCTTATTTTCAATGATTGAAAAAAACTCGCAAATTTTGAAATACTTGGTTTTGCTAATTAGCTCATAACTGTCTTTTGGATTATCTTAAAGCATTTGAATGTTGCCATTTATTTCATAGGTTCAACATTTGCTATTTCAGGTCAAAATTTATCAGCACCAATGCCCTGAATATCTGATTTTACAAATGGTGAACAATAGGATTTTGTGGCTACATGCAGTGGTGAACTTTCACCCATATATTAGCTATCAGCTTTCAGGAACTACTTGTATTTTCAGAATAGAATTTCTACATGGATCACTATTTGAAGGAAGAGCCATCAATTACACAGAAAATCTTTCAGAAGACACACCAATTTATCAGTAATGATTTTTTTCAACATTAACAAAAGCAAACCAGATGAAAGGAAAATTAAATTTTAATTGTCTGTGCTTCTCCTTTTTCTCACTCTTTTCTAAATACGAATTACTGTAAAAGGAAAGAAATCCTTTACAGTATATTTCTGTAATATATAGAAATGTTTGTATATTCTTCATTTCAGCCATCATGTATGGAGCATCAAAGCACTAAATCAAAAAACAGCACAGGGAGAGTTTATCTGGCTCAGCCTCTTTTTCTAACACCTCCTGGCAGGAATGATCTGTTGGTCTTACGTTGTTCTGCCCTTGCCTCTGAACTGGATACTTCATCAGCAACACAGAACGGGAAATATAAAATAAATTTGTCCTGAAGTACAGCAGCACTTATTTGTTTGAGTGTTCTAATGGTCTGTAGCCTTTTTGCCTTATCCACGCAACAACTGAATAGCAATTTCTGTATGGTATACTACAGCTTCTCCAACAGACCTCATGTAGGCAGGTGTACTGCACATGATAGGGAGCAACTTTCTCCTCTCCTTCAATTTCAACATTGATTTTCAGTCTAATGGCACCAGAGACAGCCGATTTATCTGTTCGCTTTTCTGAAGAGTGAAAAAATAAGACATTAGTAACTACCAAGAACACACGTATGTCATATGAAGAGCTTTCATAAATCATTCTAGTTTAATCTTTTTAAAGCCAGGAAGTCCTGCTGTTGAAAATGAGAATGTTGTTTAGTACCTCACACATGGTTCAGGCCACGATATAGAATATTTAACTATGAAGTAAAGAATTTTTATTTTATCTCCCATATTGAAACAAGGCTGCATGGGAAATTTATTTACTACTTTCCCCTTTTCAATTGAAATTATTCTCATCTTTTTACCTGGTATCTGTACTAATTATTATTATTTTGCTTTAGTTATGAAGACTTTACAACAACCTAGACTACTATGCCTGAGTGTGATGGGTTGGTTCTGGTAGGTGCCCACCAAAGCTGCTCTATCACTTCCCTTCCTCTGCTGGACAGAGGATAGAAAATCTCATGAAAGACTCATGGGTTGAGGGAAGGATGGGGGAGAGAGAGATCACTCACCAATTACTTCCATGGCCAAAACCAGACTCCACTTGGGGGAAGATTAATTTGGCACCAATGAAATCAGAGTAGGATAATGAAAACAAACCCAAATCTTAAAACACACCTTCCCCTCACCCCTCCCTCCCTTCTTCACAGGTTTACTTCACTCCTGATTTTCTCTACCCCTTCCCCACCAGTGACACAGGGGGACAGGGAGTGGGGGTTATATCTTTCATTTTCAAATCAACCTACAATGTTTAATATTTTAAAAGTGGTATTGGTACCAAAGCTATATATTTTGAAGTCACAAAGTTAAAGACTGTAAGATTCTACCTAAATTTGTTTTTAAAAATCAGTAAGAATCATACCTAAGTTATACCATACATCCATTTCTCCACTCAGTGTTCTTACTTCAATGATTGTTTGCCCAAGGAAGTCATCTGATTCCTTTTTGAAATGCTGTTTTACTCTAGATTTGATATCATCATCTTCATCCCATACTCTCACTTTAATTCTATCTGTAGAATTATGACATTCACTGGAAAAACAAAAATAAAACACAAAATGTGAGTTAGATATAAACTACATAACTGCACTGTTGTCCCCTTCATTGAACTCGATTTCCACACACTTGCTTAAGTGCATCAAATGTCAAAGCACAAGCAACCTGCAACATCCAGGGGAATAGAATGCCATCCCAGATTGCCAGGGACAAAACTACAGTTACTATACACATATGAGAATTGCTATATATAAACAGAATAAGTTGACTGAATTATATATACATAGAGATTGTATTCAGGAATGTCATTAACTGCTCATTAAAATTATGCATTAATTTAAAATGCAAACTTCTTGATGCTAATATTTAACAAATACCTTAGGAAAGATACAGTTAGGTCAGGTTTATTTGTTCAGGAATGCTATGTAGTACATACAGTACCAAAGGAGTAGCCTTGAATAATACAAAAAGCAAGAAAAATTAAAGAATATTTCCAGTGTGTGTCAGGAAGCTTTTGTTAAAACCCAACAAGTATGTACAAACATCCCAGCAAGACAAGAAAGGCTATCAGAAAAAACCCAGGAAAACAAGTAGCTGCTTTTTAAAAAGATACATTAAATATTCTTCAAGACCTCCATTCCCTGGTAAGGAGAAAGAGTAGGGACCATGTCATATTTTAAAAAATTTGTTGCAAATTTAAGTGGCTCACTAACCCCTCCTGGGTTGAGTGGATTTGAGAAACTGCTGAAAGTATAAGGGAATGAGGTGGCTTCACTTTCAATCTGCAAAGTACACAGTGGATAAAAATTTTTACTCCCAGCTGCACCCTGCCTGTATTTGAACAGAAATGGAAAAGAAACTCTATTACTGCTTATTGCTATAAGGCACAATGAGGACTGTTTACTATTCATCAGTGATAGCTTTGGATGACCTGACTGGAATATTCCAACACTGCTGCAGAGGTTTGTGTTAGTGAAAAACTTTCTGCTGACTGTTTGACTCGTACAGAGCTGGCATCAGTTAAATCCATGCCGTACTCGTGCATCCACACTAAGTTTTTAAATGTCCATTTACTAATGCTACAGAAATATGTTATGTATTACATATATTTGTTTATCTTTAAATATGGCATTAAAGGGTAGCAGCAAATTTTCATCTTCAGCAGGGCCTTAGTCTGACACTTGATTAACAGTTTTTCACTTGAATTCCATTCCAAGCACTATCACTGCTCAGTGATCTGTCTCTGTTTCCAGTGTTAAAACAGTAATACTCCAAGTTATCTTCCAACCAGCACCCCTCAGGGGTATTCTAAGAATTAATTAGTGGTGGTAATGGACTTTGGAAATACAAAGTGCTGTGAATGGTATTATTACTGTCAAGGCCAATCAGACACTAAAAATGGCATGCACAGCTTTTACTCTGCCACACGTGACATCGTTCAGTATCACAGAAATCCTTGTGTCTGTCTGTACTCCAGATTTTAACTTTGCAGATGATTCTGGTAATTAAAATGCACGTTTTTCTGTGATTAGCAAAACTAATAAAGCACAGTTTCCTTTAGTCTTATGACTGGCTTCCCCAACACTCCACAAACCACAATCACCTACTCAATCTTCTCCCATAGCTGGGGTTTTCATAAATTACCCCTTCATGTGAACCTCTGGTGTCTGTTATGGGGTGAGCTCATCCTCAGGACACTGTTAGCATCTCATGTCTCTCTGATCACATATTTTCATAGAACGTGACAGACATGCTATTAGGGAATCCGTGAAATTTCTCTGACTGATCACAAAATTCAAAACCTATTGGCAAGGACATACAAAATACAGCAAGATACAGATGGATCAAATAAACTTCGCTGCCTTAAGAACCTAGGCTAAACACAGAAACCACTCAATTTCCTGAAATGCAGCTCTAAGTTAGTGCTTAACATCACTAGAGCTCTGAATTGCATTTAACTGTGCACCCAACAGAAATATTTGACAGGAGATTTCTATATAGACATCGGGACATCTGTCACTGGTGAGGTATTTATGTGACCCTCATCACCATACCTGTGCTTTTAATAGAAATCTTATTCCTGTTCTGCTTCTCAGGCAGATGCTGCACATAAAAAGTCATCGTGTACTTCAGCACAAACACCATATTTTTATTCACCGGGGGCAACACGAATTTTCCTCTGATACACACTTAGCTGGTTAAGAAACATTTATTCAGATGGTCAGGATGACTGTACTATTCCCTGATACCCCCAGTTGTCTTCAACATCCTTTTCTCCTTTAATCTTAGGTTAGTGAAGCATGGTGAGACCTGGCACAACCAGGGTGGTAACTCATCTTCATCTTTGTGTTGAAACTTTAGCACAGTGTCAGCTCTGCTATGTTTGTAATGTTCCTGTGCAAGACCACAAAAATAGCAAGGATTTGTGTTTCAAAAACTGAAGAGTGGATGAACAAATATTTCTCCTTGCCTGCCCTGTGGCAGTGTGGCTGCAGGGAGATTTACTGTTCAAGTTACAGAGCTGTCTCTGAGCGATTCTGCTCACCTGCCCAGACTCTCAGCAACAGCCCCATAGAGTGACATGCACGTTCTGCTTCAGTCACTGCTAACATCTGTGCACAAGCTCTGAGTGGGATTCCTGCTTCTGTTTACTGCAGGAAAATCAGCTCAGGGAATTAAAAGCTAAACAACGTATGCTATTTTCAGTGTTCCTTTCCTAGCCACTCTGCTTTATATGCTCAGTACAAGCATTCACACAAGTGTGATACAGGAAGATAGCAATGAACTGTTCTCTAGCACACAGAGAAAGTCTGATGCTTCTGAAAACTAGAAAAGTTGCAGCATTTTCAGAGATGCAAGACAGAATAGACAGTTTTAATAATTTACCAATGATCTGGTGACACTATATCACTCCTGCATTTCCAGAACACCACACAGACATGAAATAATCCTCATAGAATTCCAGCTTATTCTAATGGCTAGAGTAATAGACCTGTAATCATAAAGTATCTTTACAATAGTAGCCCAATGTAAATTTAATATTAGATGCACTGGCGTGACCTGATTGTACATCTCCTCCAAGAGATCTGCACCCAGGGTTAAAATGACAAATAAGTGATGCTTTGCTACCTTCAGTGAGAGCAGGAAGCCATTTATTGCTATTATTACCCTCATGTTTATTATTATTATTGCCATTACTGCAAGCCAGAACCAGGTTCACAGCATTGCTATGAGAAATCTGTCCACTTTGTTCTTAGGTATTCAGAGATAGTTCCAAGGTCCCTCAGGAAATCTCTTCCAGAACTTCCTTAGTCCCACTGTTGGCAAACTTTTTCTGAAGTCTATTTAAACCTCTCTAAATGGAATTTGTGGCTATTACCTCTAGTTCTACTATAACAGTAAGCATGGACAATAGATTATTCCTTTCCTCTCTGCAGGAGAAAGGATGTGTTTAAAGACATCCTTACCTCCACTACTTGTCTCTTCTCTAGTCTGGACAGTCCCAATTCTTTAGCAGTGTTGTCACAGGCCATGCTTTCTGATAAAGTAGAATGAGACTAATTATGCTTTTTCTTGCATTATTTTACTCTGTCACAACAAAAAGAGAGTTGCATAAAATTAAACTGGATTGACAGCAGTTTGAAAAAAAGACTCAGACCATGCATGCTGTACTGTGGAACTGAAAAACATTATCACTGAACAAACAACTTGTCATAGGAGTTGTTTCTTACAGGTGTTCTGCTCTCTTGATTTGTGCTGAGGCTGTGAGATACAGTTATTTTAATTAGCAGAATGGCTCTCAGAAACTTGGTTGATATTGAAGAACTTGAAGAATTTTTAGAATGGATGAATCCAGTAAACTAACGTGTAGGTTTTATTACTCGATTGGCTTTATGTAATGTGATTATCTGTTATATACTCTTGTTTATGAGGCAATCCTTGAGCAATTTCAACAATTCTGGCAGAACCGTGTTTAGATATCACTGGAAACTGGAGCACCGTTTAAGCAGTTAACCAATCATGTTATCTTCAGGTACAGGGAAGACCGTATTTTTTGCAAGTCAGTTCAGATGATCAAGAATGTCTAAAGTAACAGTAGAAAGGGACTTTGGTGAAGTCCTCTTGGCCACTTATAGTAAATATTGCTGTAAATGAATCCACTAATCATTCATTTCAGAATAAATAATGTGCAAGTGCTACATTTTAAAGTAATTTCAAGGAAAGAACATCCACAGATGGATGACTGAAATCAGTTTGAGCAAATGTTTTCATGCATTCAAAGTAGCAATATATACCCAATGAAGATATTTATTAGAGCCCTTATGCTGTCTTAGTGACAGCCAAAATAGGGAGAATAAATAATGTAAAATAATCATCCAGTGATTTGAAAGACTTCTGTATTGTACAATTATAGCTGAGGTTTTTATGAAAGGTCAGAGGAAACGTGGCACCTGCAAAGTCAGCAGGGCAATGTGGAGACGTGTGTTTGCTACACAACACCGTCAGAAAAACCAGATTTCTGTATTTCAGTAATCAACTGTTGAAAATAGTCAAGAAAAGAATGAGAGTAGACTTTTATCATAGTGTATCAATCCAAAGGTTTTTACAAAATGGAAAACTATACAGCCAAAATATATCTTCCTGTAATTAAAAAAAAATGTAAATGCAGTCCCTCTTCCTGTATCAGATGCCACACTCAACCAGAAAGAGAAGGTGACAGCTGCAGGACTCTTCCTTTGATCTGGAATTGAAAAAAACCTCTCTTGTCACTGATGTTTAATTGAAAAAAACCCAAAACTTCTCTGTTATCTCATTTCTAATAATGCCAGGAGAAAGGATCAAAGCCCTTAGCACCTATATTACACTCATTAAATGAACATCTGCTGGCCCATTTATTTCTCTACCTGGTGCACCAAAAAGCTCTATTTTAACTATGGTTTATGAGGTCCCACGTTAAAATCGATGCCAGGATCCCATGGTCATTTAGCAGAGGGTCACACTATATTTTGTTACAAACATTCCCTCACCATTACCACACAATCATTTCTGGGTTATGTGTGGTTCTCAGAACTAGAACACTGCCCTCACTCCATGTGCTATGACAGAGCAAATGCACAGTGGGGAGCCAATGTTTTTTCCAAGCCCTTGTTTTGGAACAGATGGGAAGATTTTAATGCATGTCTTGGTATAATAAATAAGTATAAGACTAAGATTTTTGAGACATCTTATTTCTGCATTTTATAATTTAAACGTTATAATGATGATTAATATTAGATTTTAAACAGGAATATCAAATATCACTAACAGAGCCTAATTTAAATAATACTTTGAGTCAATTAAATATATTGATTTACTTTAGATTTAATCTTCTGGTTAAACATTTATAGTTTATTTAACACAATTTAGAAATTCTCATATATTTTCAGTTGAAATCCAAAGCATTAAATAAGTCAGGGAGATTATTTTAGAAAGCACATGTGCTATAAAAATGTTGGAAAACGTGTTCAGTTCAAAGCAGTTACTCAGGAGGTTCATGCCATAGTAAGGTTGGGGGGGTGTAAATGTTATTGCTAGGGCAGCAGATGATAGTAATCCTTAGTGCTGGGAGAAAAAAAAAATAGAATATTTTCAAGTTTTCAGGGATTTTATTGTAGCCCTGCTCATGTCTTTGAGAAAATACATTCAAAACTTCCTACCAAGTTTGCTGGATTGCTCATCCAAATTTTGACATTAAGCAACTCCTACAATTAAATGCAAGAAAGTAATTAATCTCCTACTTTTGGTCACTCAAAGCCATTCAGTGTGGTATGACATTTCAGCTGTTACCAGAGTAACACAATTAACTCAAAAAGAAAACACTTTCTGTAAAGAGGAAGCTCATAAACAGTTTCTAGGTGTCCATTCTCTCTGAATTAACTATTCATGTCTAATACAGGTGTTTGACACTGTGGGAGGAATGGGCATACGTTGTTTAGTACAGCTGGGTTCCCCAGCACCTTTTCCAGACAAACAGAAGCAGCATCTTGGACCGAAACTCTTTCCAAGTCACTGTGAAACAATAACCTCCTCCTCAACCAGGCAGCAGATTTTGGAAGGTTACCTGTCACGTTATGACATTGCACCTTCTCGAAGAAAACAGGGCTCTACTTCAACTGCCTGAACCCTCACAGAAGTTGTTTCCAAAGTTGATGTAGATAGGAATAGTGACACCTTATGCCCTCTTTGTAGGAGGGAAGGAATATGAGAATAAACTAAACAATGACATCATATCTTACTCTCCACATCCGACTTTTGGACAACACTCAATCTTCTATGTATGGACATTACAAACACACCAACCCAGAGCCTGGAGCACACCAGTTACTACCAAATTCCCCAGTTACACCTCAGAGAATCACAATGTCAAATAAAACCACATTTACCTTGCATGGGCAGCATCTGGCACATAGGAAGGCATTTCTAATGCCAATACTTGGTTTGTAAAGTTGAAGTATGAAAACTGTTACTTAAGTTTCCTTAAAGATTAGAATAATTAGACACCACCAACAGATCCCCAAAAAGACTTAATTATAAGCTGCATGATCACTATAAGATAAAGCCACAGTAAACTTTGATGCTCTCTCCATTCAGAACTTGCTAATTTCATAATGCTATGAATATGCATAGTACAGACAAAACATATCTTCAAGTTAAGCCAATATTTCACTTGGTAGTGTTATATTACCTAAATGGAGATTTATAAAGCAAAATCAACAGTATTTCCTATACTTACAAATAGAATTTTTCATCCCATACTGGATTCAAGTTTCCAAAAATAGTTTTTGTTCTTCGCTTGTTTTTGCCAACTTGCACAGTAACATACGGGTCACTTGAGCCAGTTTTGTCCTTAGCCTGTAAGCCCTGAGCACAAAGAACTGCAACAAAAGGAGAGATATCTGCTTTAGCTCTCATGCCTTTATTGCCAACAAGTCAATGAGAGTGACGACAGCAACAGGAAACAAAGCTCTCAAAGTGAGGGCTCGGGAAGGAAAGGTTTCTGGATTATTTTCCCGAAGTCTGTAACTCTGGAGACTGACAAGGTTTGTCTAACTACCCTCCTGGATGGTATCAACTTTTAAAATATAATTAAATTGAGTAGTAAATATAAAGATTCACTGCTGAGCAGCAAACAAATACTTTTCATGCATGATTCAAATACTTTCCTCAAACTCTAGTTTTAGCAGAATGGCAAGGAATATAATGTTATATAACTTGTCTTAAGCCTGATAATTCCCTAAAATTCCCTGTCCCCCAATAAATAAGTAAACATTTCCAAAATTTGTCCAAAGATCCAAACTCACATTTCTAAAGTAAAACCTTCAGTAATAAAAAAAATATGCCCTGTGGACTCCAAAACTAAACATGAGGGGCACGGCTATCATTTGTCATTTGTTCTCCTATGAGAGGAACCATGATTTTTAGAATACTTTCCATGCTATCACAGAGAAGGTGACAGTTCAGATCAATTATCATCAACTGTTTATGTATTTGCTATCCTGACAGTTAATGTGGGTGTATAGTTAATACATATGAATTTAGTGGCAAATGTAAATACATACAATTTGATTTTCCATCACAATTCATAAAAGTGGAAATCTCATGAGAAAGCAGAATTGACAAGGAGCAGCCTAGCAAAGCCAGAGAACTGCAGCTAAAACGCTTGCTCTGGCTCTTACCATCCAGCAGCACTTGGTTTTGTTATCTTGCACATATTATTTAAATCATCTCAGTGGTAATATTTAGTTAACGTTCTCTAACGTCAATCATTCTGGATAATGAAGCTCCCTTGGCGTGCTCAGAAAAATGATTACTTAAAAATGGCACCTTGCTCAGCAGATCAGCTCTCGGTGTGCTGACTTCTGTGAAAGAAGTAAAATTCTGCTATTCTTTGACATCCAATTTCTGAAAAACCTCTTAGGAATGAACTAGCGTATTTTGTCTTCTCCATTCACTCTAAATCCACAGGGAAACTTTTAGCAGGCAAGGAAGTATCCCTCTTCTATTTAGTAGAATTAAGGGACAGCCTAGAACAAGTCTTCAAGGATCGTTACATTGTATGTGTTACACTGGCCTGAACACAAGACAGCCTTCAGTATCCTTTAGAGGTAGAACTAAAAATAAACATATGAATTAAATATGCCTCTAGTGCTTGGTGACAGTCCCAAAATTCCACAATTATTCTTTTGAGTTTCATGCACCACACCTCAACCTTCACATTAGCCTCCATTTATGCTGAGGTTTTAATTCAAAAACTGAAATGTCAAAGTCAGAGGACCCAGAAATCTTCATGAGCAACCAGGCCAATGCAATTGGAAACCATCTGGAGTATCTTCGGAGTGAGCAGAATTATGCAACATCAGCACCACTAAAATGGAACATACCCTTCATCAAGCAAGATGAATGGATAATAAGTTTGAGACCAATGGGATCTGGAATTGCAAGCTCAAGTGTTTTTTAAGTCACTCAAAGCCCTTTCTTTGGTGAACTTTAACATTTGCAGTTGGTGGCAAAAAGCTCATCTTTAGCACAGAAGGTATTAGTAGGAGGTAGAGAACATACAACATTTTTACTTGTCTTCCTTCCTAGAGCAGTGGAATATAAAGTAGTTTTGGCAACTTAAAACTCAACTCTTGCAGTTGTCATCCTATAAATTCAACTGCTTGTAGATGCACCAAGTATGCAATTGAACACACAGTCCAGTTGTACTTATAAAGAAATCTTGTTCCTGAACCAGGGGAATAGGAAAGAAAGAGCTCTTAGAACAACAGAAAATTACCTGTGATCGTTACTTTTGCTGACCATTTGGATGTTCCATCCAAAACACTTTGTTTTGCTGCTTTTGTATATTGTACAAAATCTTCTTTAGAAATGTTAAACATCTCCTGGATCATTTCAAACACCTCTGGTCTATTTTTCTCTCTAATCTTCATTCTTTCCTTCATAGCACTAATAATATTCTGTGTTTTGTCTTCCGCACCATGTTTGGAACTTTTCTCAGCCGCTCCTGAAATGAGAGAAAAGGTCACCATTGTTATTAAAAAATCAACTTTGTTCTTTTTCCCCTCTAGGGTCTCCAGTCAACTCTTGGTACTGCAGTACTTGAAGGAGATCTTTGTTTCACCTGAATAATAAATACCTCACATCTATTCTTTGTGATATCTAAAATTATCAGTTGATTTAGTTTAACATGAGGGGTTAACATTCAGCTTCCATCAGTGTTATGTGTTTTACCTACAAAATATTTATTAAATCAATACTATTCAGTACTAATCAAGTACTGTGAAAACATCTCAACACGTGAACTGAGCAGTAGACACAAATGAGAGCTCTCAAAACTCGATCATTAGACACCACGCCTGTGCTTGGGTGGTGTTAAACTTCTGGGCTTTTTGGAAAAAAGAGACCACCCAAGCAAATAATATATCACAGATATGGAACAGAGAGGTTCTCCTCTCCAGTAAAATGGTCATTACTGATAATTTCAGTAATTATATGAGGATGGTAGAAGAGATCAAGGGATATTAGCTATGTTAGAGCACTTCTAGACTGTGTTAGCCTGTGGTGGGATGTCAGGCAGAAAACACTCAGGTAATTTATTTGGGACACCAAAACCCATCAATGTTTATTGGTTTAAATTTAAAAAAAAGGCATTTTAAGGAGACCAAATGGTTGCAGATTTTATTCACAGTTCTTTGCAGAAGTACTCTGGAGAGATTTCTCTCTCTAACAATTGTAACTGCTCTCAGAGGCCCTTTAAAGAGCAAACTGAAGTTCACCTTATAAATTGTCCTTTGTCTGTCAGAGGAAAAGGTTTCTGATCAATGTCTCCACAATATACTCTTGATAAAAACCCAAATATCAGTCTTGCAGTTGGGTGTGAGGAAGGAAACATCAGACTTGTATGATCAGAATGGTATTACAAATGTAGGAAGCAAAAATTTAAGTTCCTGCAGTGCTAAACAGGCTATTTCAACTCTTGATGAGATTAACATATAAAGCAAGATAAAAAACAATAAAAATTTTATAATCAGTGACACACTGCCACTTGCTATAGGCATTGCTGAATTTTGGCTCATGTTGTTAAACAGCACTCAAAGGCTTGTGGCACTGAATGTCAGAATCACCATTAGCAGCAGTAAGTACCTCGCTATTCCAAGAAGTTGTGAAAACATCATCCAACTAGCCATCCTCAAATCCTAGGAGGATTAAAGTATTATTGTTCCCTTTAAAGGGATAGTAAAATTAAAACAAAATACTGTTGAACAATTTGCTATGCAATTATAATTCAGATATTTCAACACTGAAGAAGCGCGGAGTTCCTTCTCACAATGCCATCAAACACCAATGTGTTCTTGTGAAGGAGATTTTGCTGACGCACTCAGCTTGCAATGCCTAAAGAAAAAATTATCAACTCTACAGAGCTGGAAGGGGTCATCTTTCAGCGTGAGATTTCAGTGAGTCTTACAAACCAAATATTATGTGCTTTGTTTTCTTCAGTTTTCAATGTGTTTGAAGGTTTCTTAGCACAATGGAGGGCAAGAGACATCTACTTATAGAAACAGATGTAAAGTGGGAAGGCATAATGTTATAATATTGGAAAAGTGTGGGATGAGATACCAGATACCAGTGATCCCAGACTACCAAAAGGCTGAATTATATGGCTTCTTCAAGGTGTTTTCCATGCATACTAAACCTTGAGAAATCTCTTGGTCAGAGTACCTAATCTTTTTGAATGTGGAAGAACAAAATTCTAGTAATTAAAGATTATCCAGACTTAAAAATCAGGAATTATTAAAAATAGGACTATGTGCTACTATGAAACAAAATGCCAGGTAAAAAATTCTCTAGTAATTTCATTTCAACAGGGATGATTGCTGAGCTGCCTGGAAAGCACGACAGGTCGTACTTAGAAGATGCAGGAGGGAACTTTTTTTCCATTTTCCCTTATTTTCTGCCCTTCCTTAAAAAGTAGAAATGCAACATCATAACTGAATGATAAACCACAGGCACAATCTGGATGGCAACAAGATATTCCTGTTAGAAACCTTGCTGATTTTTGAGACAGCACAAATAAAACTGAAATAAGTGTTAAAATACAACTTCCTTTGAGTAAATATCTTTCTCTGTATACTAACTTATTTACTGCAACTAGTTGTACATCCTCTGTTGCTGACAACCTCTCTTGCTGCTCTATCAACAAGTCTTTTCATGCAGTATTGATCAAACTAATTAAGACAATAGCAGAACTTACATTGCACAGGAAGCTAACAAGCTCCTTTCGCCCTAGGGACTGATACAAACTCAACATGATTAAAATCAATTCTAATTTAATACTGCACCTAGTACTAGAAAGGGATATCTTACTGAAGATGAGAGATCTAATGCAAGTATTACTGGTTTTTTTCTAAATCTAATTTAGAACAAGTTTATATATTGACCATAAAGATCTTGAGATGAGAATTCATTTCTACAGTCTACATTAGCAATCATTACACATTAAAAAAAAATAAATCACAAAAGTTTGGAGGCCAATACATCCTAGTGGTTATGAGATGGGCAAGAGGGTGATTGTGATAAAAAAACTACATTTCACTTTATGACACTGTTAGCATCAGCTTTCTCAGAAATAGAGATTCAACCAACTGGTCAAATCATTTTTTCAATGAAAAACAAAGAACATGAACCTCATTTTCCAAGTAGTATACTATGAACACTGAACAATTAATCTGCTGCAGAAAATATGACAGGATGCTCAGAAACATTTGCATACTAATGAGAAGAGTGGGATCCCTTAGGCATGTTAAATATTTTATCTGCAATTTGCCTTCTAGAGGTTTTGCTCTTTCAAGACTCAGTTGTTCAATGTTTTCAAACTGTTCATACCACAGATGACTGCCAAGCCTATTGATTTTTTGTATGCTCTCAGACCTATAATTCATATATATCTGTTAAAATTCATCAAAGGCATCATGGTGCTATGAATCATTTTTTATGGGTTTTTTTTTTTTGGGCTGGTGATATGGGCCAGGGGACAACAGCCCAGTTTCAACCACAGTGCAGAATCTCAATTAAGCACAGTTAGGAAGTTTGTTTTAGAAATTCATCACTGATTTATTCTCTCTGGGGTCAGTTGCTCTGGGAACTTCTAATTATTTCCTGAACAGTATGAAACTTGAGCATCCATCCCTCATGACAGCTCCTCACACAGAGAACACAGAGAGAAGGAGGAAAATCTGAGTGAAATATCTGTGTAGTTTTCCTACATGTAGAAGCTCTGGAACATATCAACAGTGAACAGTGTTGAATAACTCCAGAGGAATGAAGGCCCATTCCATTTTCAAACCACAATATCAGAAAATTTGCAGGTCTTGATTTTCTATTGCTTAGAATCTTGTATAGTAATTGTGTTGCAATTTAAGAATCATTTAAATACACTTGATACATTTTCACAGGACAATGCATAGTGGCTGGAACGAAGCTGGGCAAAGAAAAAGCAAAGAAAAAGTTGTTTTGCCTTCATTCTAGTGCCAAATGGCTTACTGACTAAATTTTTTCCCCCCGTACACATATAGGGTTTAGTATATTGAAGGGACAAGAACCTACTTACTGTTCCATACTTTTGTCTATCAGATAGCACATCAATATGACTACAATAAGTAGCAGAAATATTTTTTTAACATTTCCTTTGACATTTTTTGTGTTTCGAGTTAAGTAAAACAAAGAGGGTTCATGTCAAGTAATAAATTGCTCTGGATATTGCCACAGGCAGTGGAAAGTAAATAACTCACCAATGTTACCAGGCATTATTTTGTAAATGCCCAGCAACATTTGACAGGTTTCAAGGACAAAAGCAAAACTAACAGTAAGTATTCCATAAAGTTTCTGGCTAGCTTCTCAACTGATGGACATCAACACACCTTCACTGATTTTGGGTGATCTGGTCCCTCATTTCAGGATATAGCTGAAATCCAAAGGTGTGAATTAATACAACACTTCAGCTGCCATGAAATACTCACTCTGCAAGCAGTCAGCATTTAGGAGGTCTTGGCACTTCTCATGGCATTTGACACCACATTCGGTGCATCTCATGCCTTGTCTGGCTATGCCCCAGAGGAGCCCTTCACATTCGTAACAGTACGTGGGAGTTGTAGCTGTCCAAATTTCAAAGTTATGAGGTGTAGTTGATGATATTGGATAGATCAAAGCCTGCAGGGTCTTCTTGAAGACATGTATTTTCTGTTGGGTAAGAAAAAAAATACTTCATGTGTATTGTTTAACACAAGTGAACGGTTTCTAAACCATGTCATTTACACTTAAAATGTTACAAAACATCAGAATATAAATAGAAGTATGAACCAATTTGCAAAATACTGATTTACTCATTTTGCTTTACATTTTGAAGACAAAAGAACTCTGAATGACTGCTTTGTCTGATTACACAAACAGCAGAGTTAAGTTAGAATCACATTACTCAATTAACACAAAGTTTTATATACATCTTTTTCTATTTTGGGGCAGAAATAAAAAAATTATCAGCGTTACATTCATTGGGGCATTTTAAGTAGCTACCTAACGTTAATTCCAAATATTTAAATACTTCCTATAGGAACTTAGACATACTGCACAAAATACCTTTTGACTATATATGACACCATCTTTTAATACTTAGTGTCTATATAACCTCATCAAATAAAAGCAAGTCAATTTTAGGGTTCCATTTTATCTGTATTTCTACAATAGCACACTCACTACTTCATTTTTAAGCATCAAGTTGCTCTTTACTATAGACAAGAATAACCCATACTCCCAAAAATCCAAACTCATCTCTTGGACTGTTTTGGCTTTAGACCCGTGACTGGGTCTACTACAAGACCAGTTATTGACTATTCACTGATTACTACTGCAACAACCTCAATTTCAGCTCCTTTGCGCTTAATAAGGTGAAAACAACGCACTCCCTGTAGTTTTGTGTATAAGATCTTGGCTTACATAGGCACAATGATCTGGTTTGTTTATTTGAGCTTTTATTCAGGCACCCAGATCTTCTAGGTGCAGCCAATTTATTGGGAATAAGAAGAGCTCAGCAGCCTGTATGGCAGCACTTGGCATGCAAAAATATGAGCTTGGGCTGTTTGTGGTTTTTTCAGGGGGTGGGTGTTCACTAAATGCACATATGACTGCCATGAATGTATTAGCAGTTCTAGACTTGTTCCCTTATAAATGAGCAATTGGTTTTTTTAGAAAGAGCAAACCATATTAAAAAAAGGTATCACAGTGGGATATTTCTGAAAGTCTGTCTGTGCTGCCATGTCTTCCTCTGGTGTGGATATAATGCAAGGTGGCTCTAATGCTGGCTATACAGCTGTAGCAAGGGAACAACATTTCGGAATTTGTGTGGTTTGTTATTTGTGCTTTAACATCACTCCCACAGTTGTGACAGTATAGGAAGCAAGGCAAACTTATTCAGTTAAGCATTTGTTAACACTCCTTTAGCTTTAATATTCAGCTGTGGTAATTGTATGCCAAATGCAAGATATTAACCTGTCTAAAAATATGCTGACATATTCTTAGTTTTATGTGCCTGCATCTCTACTCAAACTTACAAGATATTCTGCTAATAACAGATTGTCTGATAAAAATCAAATATTCTTTTTATTTGCATTTCTGTATAACGTTGCACAGAGTCATCAATTAAAGGACTTTTGCTAATGTGGGAAAACCATTACCATGCAGCCACAAATCCACAGATTCATAGGGTCATGCACTAAAAATAAACCCAAATGTTAGGCAGCTCAGGTTGCAACAGCTCTTATTGAAGTTAATAGTTAGTGCTGGAAACAATACCCATCCTGGGAAGCCTGGCCAAAGATACATGGTAAGACATTTCATGGACATTTGATCTGAGCACTTCTGAGAACACTGTGGAACTGAACTAAGAAACAAACCTGATACAGCAGAAAAGACTAAAACAAATACTGAACTGCTCTCCAGGGTGCCTCTTAGCCTATCCTAATAACTTTCCTGAAAGCAAACAAAGGTGTGCACCAGTTTGATTTGGCAGACCCTGAGAAGGACTGTGATAGTAATGGTCACCTAACTCTGGAGAACTCATTTTTGTACATTACTCCAGTTTTGTCTTCCGTGTTACAGGGACCAGGAAGCTTTAAAACAACCTAAAGTGAATTTATACAGCTTGCTGAGGAATCATGTTTCTCAGAAACCATCGATTTCATTCTCCCACTCCTGAACTCACGTAGCCTCAGTACAAATCCTGCCCTTTCACCCTGTTCAGCTTCAATGTTTTTTCATATTATAAATAATTTTAGAATTTTGACAGTAACTTTTATCCTTTTCTGAAATGTCAGCAGTGAAATGGCAAAGCTCAACAGGCCTTAAAAATAAACACTTGAGGGTAAATGAAGTTTTCAGCTGGAAGACACAATCTGTAGATTGGTTTTGCTGCTGAACATGTTCTTTCCCCTGTTGTTAATAAAGCAAATTGCAAAGAAGAATTTTATTTCTCTGACTGTCTAGAGGCTTTCATTCCTATTACTCTTCTCTGTTTGAATGTGTTTGTTACATGAATTACAGAGCATAACAACATGGCACTAATAACTTCCAATATAACTAACAACTGGTTTGGCAACATTTAGCACTACTAATGTATAGGAGAATTATTTAGTTATCTGCTTATCCTCTGAAGGGAAATTTCCTCCTGTCATATACTCCTTCAGGTACTTCTCCATGTCACTGATGTTTTATTTTCAAAAACTTGCAGCTCTGTCTTTGTTCAACAAAGCAATTAAATGGGTGCTCAAGTGAAAGTATATGTCTAAGTATTGCACTGCTTAAACTGTCTTTGGATCTGTGCTTGAGAACATTACAACTCACTGTGTCGTGTGTGTGTTGCACCAGCACAGCAGCGACAGGTGGCAAAGCTCAAAGCCTTAACCTCAGGGCGTAATTTTTTGAGTAGGTGGCACTAGAGTTTTAATAAAAGGCATTAGTTCAAAGAATTTTCATACTGAATCTAATCAGCCACATAACCTGCACCCACCAGAGTTACTAATATTCCCTCCAGAAAAAGTTGAGAGAGGGCAAAAACTAGAAAAGCCTTAATCAGAGGAATCGTTTGCCCAAAGGGGATTTTTTTTCCTTAACTTTCATTGGTGCTTCCATTTCTTCATCTGCATTTCACATCTTCATTTTGTGGAGAGTATCTGGAGAATTCTTTTACATCTGAAAATGTCTGTCCTTTTTGTTTTCAATTCTTGCTCTACCCAGTGTAATGACGCCCTAGGTTATTAAGTTTGGCTGGCTACTTAGAAACCAAGCATAAAAGTAGTGCCTTTCCCTTGTTTTAAATATCTTGGAAGAGGCTTTACAGCCTGTACCCTTACACTTATCCATGAAAGAGTGCTCCCTGCCCTTTGGTATGTGTAGTGAGGGCTGGCATAGGACTGACTTCTCTTATTCACCTCTTCTCTAAATTAGCTTTTTACATTTTCTAATCAAATGAACTTCCATGTGTCTAAATTACATTTGCTGTCTGCCTTTGGACTTACACTTTTATTTAAAGAATTCTTAAGAAATAACTGTTTCTGGTACACAACTTTTCATATGGCATAGTTCAAACAGAGGCCAAAGAATATAAAGGCATAAAAATACATTCAAATTACTTTTCCATTTCTCCTGAATCAGAGTTCAGGAGTTTCTCTGGTTGATGGCAAGCACTGCAGACATGTTTGCATTGAGCTGTTCACTGGGATTTGCTGCCTTCTTTTTTCCTCCTGCACAGGACCATTTATGTAAGAAGCTGTAAGTGCAGTCCAAATTCTCTCGTCCTGCATTTGTTGGCAATTAAGATTATCTCCAAAACTTGCAATTTTAGCCCTTCCAAGTCAGAACCTGGTAGTTTTTACATGAGAGGAGGCATGTAAATAAATAGTTGAATCTGTATTTTTTGTCATAAAAGGTAGTTTATAATACATAAACATCTTTTATTAAAGTATATGGAGCATTTTAGGGCCTTTTACTGAACTCAGGTATTTTTGCACAAACCATAACAAAGTTGAAAAAAGTCTTTATTTTGTACCACTTGGATGGCTTAAGTTTTTCTCTACAATTTTCCCTCAGCCTTGAACTTCTTCTTAAGATCCCATAGTTCTCCACTCTATCAACCTTTGTTGCTATTTTGAGATAGCAGAATAAAATAACTACTGCCCCTACTGGAAGAACATTTCCAACACCAGCTGTTTTTTACCTCAGCAATCCATCCCTGAGCACCAGCACATCATAACTTTATGATTACCATACAACACAGAACGTTCACAATACATCAGGTAAGACTGATGGATGGCTGCATACTTGTGCTACGTGTGCCAGTTCCCAGAACACCCGTCAGGATTTTCTGTTCTCCCATTCTTCTGCTACTGACCTTAACAACAGTGTAAGAAAAATTCAGCTCTTCCTTTTTCTTCAGAACAGGATGTATTTTAGAAGCCTATGGATGCACTAGCAATTTGAGGAGCACAAAATGGGCCTGTATTTCTTGAAATTATTGCTTTTGCTTAGTTCAGTCATATAAATCTTCTCAGATCACACTGTAAGTATTCCTGAAGAAAATGGCACCTGTTGTGTCTTTGTTCAAAAAAATTTCTTTTGCTAAATCTAAATGGAATTAGTAATGGAAAACCACAAGTCACATGTTTTACTATGACAATAGGTTTTTCAAAAGATTCTTGTGGTCACTTGTATGAATTAAATATTTCTTCTGGAATCACATATGTTATTAGCATGAGTTACATTGAAAAAAAAAAAATCAAATAGTGTCCCAGCCACCTATAAGGACTGGGAAAAAATGATCACAAAAACCCTGTCTTGCAGAGTCCTGTCATTCTAATTGCACTCACAGTGTGATGAAGAAAGAAAGATGATAGAAGACTGCAGGTAAACATGGTAGAGCTGGACAATTTAAAATAAAAGGCTTCCTCAAATAACTCTGTTGTAAATCAAAGGTTTCTTGCTTAGTCCCTTCTGACTGTCATGGATGTGAGCCAGCAGAAACAAACCTGGTCCTGCTGCTCTGGATCAGGCAGCAAATTCTGCTCAAGATCCCCGGAAGTTCCTACACAGTAAATGGAATACACTCAATTTCATATAGTTTGGAGTGTGTAAGGCTGAAATAATTTTTAGAGATCTTTGAACAAAAATTTCTCTGTTATGTAAGACAAACCTGTCATTGAAAACACTTACCATTTCATCAGTGTTGATGGAGGTCCGGATGAGCATGGCCATGGAAATACCAGATTTTCGAGCTGCAAGTGTCTGTGTAAGGCAAATGCAAAAGAGTCACCAATTATGCAAGTAACACCAGCTGTTGAATCTAACGGAAGTTAAATAGCACTTGATGATGCTACTGGAGGTAACCAAACTGCACAAGATAAAAAAGCTTCTAGTTAATGTTTGCAGCTCACAATTTTTAAGGTTTCAGGACATAATGGAAGTACACTTTCCATCATCATCACTGTTTCTTTCAGCAGTGCCCAGCTGAACTGCCATTTCTAATACAAAACCTGTTATTCAGAGGTTTGTGACTCAGTTTTTTTAAACCACAGGCTGTCACTGTTTTTCTGCTTTGCCAACCAAATTAATGTGGTACAAGGATAGGCATCCTGCCCTAATTTGGAAGCTGACTGTGCCTGCAGCAACATGGGAGATCGTTTTGCAGTACTCTTACGGTTCAAGTTGTCAGTCTGGATAATTTTTTGTACCTCACTGAGCATTTTTAAACTGTGTGCATGCATATAAAATGCTACTTGTCTTAGATAAAAAGACTTCAAGAAACCTGAAAGTGTTATTTTCCTTAAAGACAACATTACTTCAATACTATGGATAACTGTATGGAGAAATACTCTGGTTATTTGTGACAGAAACAGAGACCAGAACTGTGTGTCTACCTGTCCTCATTTGGCCACGTGATGTTATTGGTGTACGGACAGCTTCTGGTTCTGAAGACAATGCACTTGGTTGTAGAGATAATCTCTTTTGCTCTAGCATGGTACACACAGAGGGACTGAAAATAAAGCAATTTTAACATACAATAAAGAAGGAAATTTTATATTCCTTATTGCAACACCCCAGAAATTTAAATGGGTCCTTGAGAATTAACTAGCGAGTCTAATGACCAGAAAGGACTCCGGGGAAATGAGTTCTCTGTGTTTTACGAATAATATTTCAAATCTGAATATCACTTCTGCTATCAGTAATCCTTCTGGCCTGACAGAAACAGGTAAGATTTATTCCACTGTGCAAAGTATCAACCATAACACTGTTCTATCACCTGCAGTGTTGGTTTCATTCTTCCTTTCTCCTGTTCTAAATCATTCCAAGTGGTTGTACTCTTGTGCTTTATCTCTGTTCTTCTGTCATCCACTATCTGCTTTGTCAGGCTTTGCTGCCCTCACAGTCTAGCAGTGTGTGGATCAATTACACCACCCACTAATCATAAGTCTGTTGTTGCCTTCGTTGAGAGGATACAGATTTTCACCTAACTGGGAAGTGGGTCTGTGTAGTCCATAGTTACAGAACTATTGCAGCAGAAGTTTAAATGACACTTTGTATGTAACATTCTTATTTTTGTGCAATACGTACTGGGCCAGAAGCAATTTCGGCTTACATCAGCAAAGCAACTGCATCATTAATCTCTGGATGAAGAGACAATTCCAATTTCTTCCAATTATATAATTTGAAACACTGATATATTTAAAATGGATTTCTATTTATTTATTTATGAGACCGTTCAATTTTAATTTTAAATGCTCACTTGCCCTGATTCAATTTTCAGTAAGTTTCTCTTGATAATAATTAAACTTGCAGACTGACACAGAATTATTAATCTTGTGAAACCAATTATAGGGTAAGAAATCATCCTTGGCTTAGCAGTATTTGATTAATCTCTCTCCTATTACAAAGCACTCTCCTTTTTTTCTTCTCTTTTAAACTCAGCAATTAACAAACTCTATGCCATTAGTCTGATATCAGATTTTCCATTCTGTTATTATTAAGTAAATAATTCTGTTTACTTCTCTGTGACCATCTTTTCATTCTATTTCTATGAATATGGCAAATTCCATGGGTGTGTGCCCATGAGATCGACAAAGTCACAGGAAAGATGAAACAGTGTTCAGGCTTTGTTTTTTTACACTTTTTGTGACAAAATCCAGTGCTACAGGACCTACATATCAAAGTTGAAAAAGGTAAGTAAAAATGCTTTTGGATCATTAAGAGGAAAAGAAACCATTTTCATAATCGGTAGAGTTTTGGGTTTTAAAACAAAGTACTTTACAAGCATTGATCCTTTGATCCCTCTTGAAGCATAGGGGTTTTTTTCCTCAAGCCTTGCCAAGTACCCATGTACATTAAATTGTCTGCACTATGACAGTTTCATAGTTTTGACCTCTGGTCTTCATGTCCTCACAAATGGATTTGACCCTTTCAGGTCTCAATCGCACAGTCCCAGCCATTCCAAGCAATACAGCAAAGTGAACAACTTGTCAGGACGGGAGCACAAAGGGCAGAAGGACATCAACCTCAAACATAGGGCAGAGGCTGCTGCTGTGTTCTGTCCTCCAGCCACACACCACAGAACAGGAGCCAGCAGAACTGCAGGTCCATGCTATCACTGCAAAGCCAATAAACAGATACTGTTTCCTGTGGGAGAAAAGAAAACAGGGAAGCAATTTGGACCCTGTCACATGTCCTTCAAGCCCAGTTCTCCCAAGGGGTGCCCTTGGAGTCATGGAGCTTTACCATTTTGCTCCTTAATCAGAAATGAGTCTAAAATTATAGTACAGTGCCCTATATAACAAAACCTAATAGGAAACAGATAACTAGGCTGTTCTTAATAAAGTGTTTGTCATGTTGGAAGAAAGTGATATCTAGAGGGATTTGTGATAAACCAGTAAATTCTACAGTCATATGGGTTAAATCCACAGGGATTTTAGTGAAAAAAAACCCCCAAACACAAAGATTATTTCCATTTTTGTACCACTATCAGAACAAACTACATCTAGAAGAGAAAGTCCATAAAATGCTTCTGTTCTGAAACACTGAAGTTGGTGATAATTCAACAGCATGAAGCACTGAACACATAGCAGTGTCACTTCTTCAGTATGGAATGAAATGAGGAGTGAGCATTTTGGAAAGAGAAAGGGGGAAAATCTGTCAGATTTCTCTGTGGGAAACAAGGTGACAGGTTATGAACGTAACGAGAAAACTTCACCCCCTATTGCGTCTCTGTTTTTAAGTGGCAGCAAGAAAGAAAGTGCAGGTAATCAGCTGGGCCCTCCAGGAAGCCCAAACTGTCAGAGTACTGCAAGAATATGGAGAGCAACAGGAATCTCAAGTGTTCTACCCCTCTCCTTTAACAGGACACAGAACCTGTCAAGAGTTCACACTTCTTTACCCTCTCAAACTGATCTTCAGATACCACACCTCACGTCTTATGTGAAAACTTGACCTTCAGAGCATAAAGACCTTAAGTGCTATTGAATCATGACCATATGAACAAATTCATTAAAAGCAAAAAACCTAGCAAAACCCCCAAACAATAAGAGATGATAAAGCAGACCATTGTCTATTTAATTTTTAATTCGTTTTCCAAATCCCTGATAAAGGATTTAAAATAAATTAGCCTCCTTTATGCTCAAGGCCTTCTAGATTACCTAATAACTTGTATCTACACTAATTTATTACCTCCAAATTTGCCTTAGCAGCTTAAATAAATAAATTAATATAATTAGAAGTCATTCTAGCAAAAACATTGAAAAATGGTAACAGTAAGTAAAAGCAAATGGGACTCAAGCTATAATTACATATTAAATGATCAATTATGTTGGGAAAAAAAAGAGGAAGAGTTCTCTACCACAATGAAGTAAGCAAGGTGCATTTTACACAGCTAAACCAGCACAGAGGAACAAGCAGTCAGACTAAGGTAATTGTTCATGACTGCTGGCTGTGCCATGCAACATCCTTCCTCTGGCTTTACAGAGGATTTCAGTTTTCTTCATCATCTTTTCTTTCTCTTATTTAAAAAAATCTTCAGACTGCTATTAGTAGGGAAAAAAAGTTGAAGACAAACCATTGTTTTATCACTTTACAAATGCTGATATTATTTTTAATGTGATGTAACAGTTACTCACTAGAGGTGAATGTGATAAAAATTTCACTGTTTTCAGCATTTAAAACCCACACAATTTCAGAACTGTTTCTTTTTGAGCAACTACAGTTATATCACTCTGGGGATCTCAACTTCATTATTTTGGAAGACAGATCTGTACTCTGTTTCTTGGGGTGCTGGGGTGGAGAGGGCTAGGAAGGAGGAAAAAACAACTTGAAAGGAAGTAAGGTACTGAGTGAAATTACGTAGCCCCGTTCCATAATTTTTCTGTTAAAAAAGTTGGTGTCTAGTTCTGAAATATTCAACAGAACTGCAATATTAAGCCCAGAAAACAGATTTAGAAAAAATGACAGTTCAGCTCCACTACACAGTTACTGGACATAATATCACTCGCTTTTTCTTCATGTTTGTAGCACAGACACAAAAGTATGATCTATCCAGCTTCAAAGGTAATTATATTATTCTGATTTTCATTTAGTAGAATTATGGTCTCACAAATATACAAATACTTGTTATTTTATGATTTATCTACTTAATGCATGAATATTTTTATTATTAATTTAACTGAATTTGCCTATCAATGATTGAAGAGGTCAAGAAAATGGACTGCTGATAGTAGAATTAATGTAAAATAGTTCAGGTATTTAGCTGACAACATACAAAAGCAGAGAATACAACATCTTAAATTTAATCTATCTCTTCTTTATGTAATTCTTTAAGTTACCATATTCCATAGAGAATTCCAGCCTCTATAAATGTTTTTGTTGTGGAGACACTTACAGAAAAAAGTTTCAGTGCATCATCATTTTAGCTGAAGAAAGCAGTTGTTTCATCTGATGTGTTCCCTTTAACAGACTGTTTCACAACAGCAGCAGAGATTCACAAATTATTCTTGTGTTCTTATAATCAAATAATAAAGCTAAGGAGCAATACATTCATGAATGATCAAAAGAAGAAATTGGCCTGATTACAGTGACTACACAGTATAAAGTCACCTTTAAATAGAATAAACACAGGAATTCAGAGAGTTCTCATAACATTCAAAATGATGACTGGCAGTAACAGAAGCAAAGACAGTAAAATAGAGCTATCTTTGGTTATGGCTGGGCAGATGACCACACCTATTTGGCCACTGTGAGTTAAACTTCCAACCTCCACTGTAATTATTGATATTCCTCTCCCTGGCTGTAGTTTCACCTCATCTTAAGTCTAACTAATCCAAGAGAGAACATACATGTTTTTTAAAGCAGAAGTTATAGCAATTACATCAACAAGTGCACTGGAGTCTTTCTCTGGCTCCACAAAAAACAGTTCGTGCTCTCTGGATTGTTACTGCACTTGAACCATCACTTCTCCTTTCACTGCCTTTCTCTCCTGCACCAAATCTATTCTACCAGAAGTCTAACAATGACCCATGACTGCAGCGAAGAGAACTGCTCCTGCAAGTGGACTTCGCCTTACGCTCTCTAATGAATATATCCAAAAAAAGCAAAGATCCCAATGCATTAGCATAAAAAACTTTTCAAAGGTTTTAGGAGGGGGAGAGTGTCCCAATGAGGGCAACGAAGACGGTGCAGGATCTGCAGGTGAAGCCGTGTCGGAGTGGCTGAGGGCACTGGGTGTGCTCAGCCTGGAGGAGACTGAGGGGAGATCTCACTGCAGTTACAGCTTCTCCTGAGGGGGAGAGAGGGGCAGGCACTGATCTCTGCTCTCTGGTGACAGTGACAGGGCCTGAAGTTGGGTCAAGGGGGGTTTAGGCTGGGTATCAGGAAAAGGTTCTTCCCCCCGAGGGTGGTTGAGCACTGGAACAGCTCCCCAGGGCAGTGTCCCAGCATCAAGGCTGGCAGAGTTCAGTAGCATTTACACTGCCAGGCACAGGGTGTAACTTCTGGGAATGGTCCTGTGCACGGCCAGGAGCTGGACCTGGTGATCTTTGTGGGTCTCTTTCAACTCAACGTATTCTGTGCTTCTGTGTTGAAAATTGGGTTTTTCAAAATGTGATTTTATGGAAACAATGGGAGTCGGAGACATGACAACGTACATAATTTTGATAAACATTATATTGCGATCCCAACCTGAAAGCATAAAAATAACAGAATGAACCTGGAACTGCAGAGGGACTAGGAGAGTAAGGAAAAATATATCTGATTGATACAAGAGAATTTAAAAGTGGGGAACACTGTCAACTTCTCTTTCTCTATGTATCTAAGGATTTCCAGTACCACAGGGGAAGCTTCACGCTTGAGCCCTAAACATTGTGTTCATATCATTAGAAAAGATATTTGGAAGACACTGATGACTTTTTAACATAAACTTTTTCTAGTAATTTTGGTATACATGATGCAGAGGACAATACACTCACATAAGGCACCACTTTCCTTATGATTAAATTCTTGGTCCTAAAATAATTTTTTAACTTCCCGATAGAAAGTCAAAATAAAACATGACATTAATGGAATCCATAACAGTTATGATCATTTCAGAAAATGTAGCAATATAAAAGTACTTACCATAGCCTAAAAAATCCAGACAAGATAGGAAAGAAATTATAAAGAATATTAATTTGTCAGATTTATTGCAACAAAGAAATTATATTTATTTTAGTCAGCATCAAAAGAGTCTACCACTCATTTCTAGCAATATTATTTCTACTTTTTTGAAACAGTCATAACTAAGCATAAAAAAGGATCATTTACATTTATTTTGATGTCTTAATGTATTCAGAGCTATACATTTCTGTAAGTGCCAAAAATTAAGAATAAAGCAGAATGTCACTTAACACACATAGAAGTGTCATAGCAGGACAGTAGATTGTACTCATGTTTAACACAACTCCCGGAGTGGCTGCTGTCAAAAAGATGGTTTTAATGACTGCAGGCTCTCCTCCCATGTTGTACACTCTAACTTGTCATCGATTTCAGAAGGAATCCTACTCTAATGTGGTTGCTGTGCTTTCTCTTTTTAGCTGCTCAGTGTGGTGGATCACCACAGAGGAACTGAACACAGAAACTGAGAAAACACTGAGCAATAACTTGGCAAAGACCGATCTTTTACTGACAGCTGTAGTAATCATTTACTTAGCCTAACACCCCATCATTTCTTCACAGGGAGAAATTGGTTTGGGGGCTCACCATCAGAGACTAAACATGTATTTTATTGAATTATGAATTCTATACTACAGGAAAAGGAAAAGAGAAATGTGAATAGCACTTGAAATTCTTCAGAGCAGAGAGACTCTACTTAATCTTGCTTAGACTGGAAGTCAGAATAAATCTCAAAGGAACTGCCGTGCTTTTTCACTGTGAAATTTATTTTCTTGAATTATTATTGTTTACAATAACTGTTAACAACACTGATACCTCATCTTGTACCCAAAGTATGCATAGATCTTGAAAATATTCATAGTGAAAAAGGGCTCCTTTTTAAAAGGAACTTCCTTTCTCTTTCAGTATCAAACTAAGTCAAATGAATCAGTATCTCAAACACTCAATAGCAGCTGTCCTTGTGAAAATGAGTAGATTATTATTGCATGAAATGCACATTACTTGATTGCACAAGTAATATCTAAATATCCAATGAGATATTCACACTTACCCAGTACATTATAACAACTGCCCCATTGACTTTTACCGGCCTCAATCCATTCTCTCAACATACCTTTGTTCCATAAAACAATTGTTGCAAACTGTCACTCAGATGCACAATAATAATTACAAGAAAGACCCACACAACTGGCAAACGAATGAACAGTTTCACAAGTTACTCACCACGTCTCGAACAATGGGGAAAGATTTCTTCCTCCGCAGGTCCGGCATGCTGTCAATTCCATACAGTCCACGACCAGCACTGGAGCAGACAAAAGGGCAAAGAAGAAAATAAAAACATGGAGCTTACAAGTCTACACCCTGAAGAACTGCTTATAATATCTCTATTTACAGTTAAAAACCAACGTTAGCAGTTATCAGCTAAAGGCTGGTGCTCCAATTCTTATAAAAAACCAGTGAGAGTGTTCTTGGTGCTTTTTATTCTGGCATTTGCCCAAAGCAGAGTAGCTGAAAGGTTGCTTAATACCTCCTAAAACTTTTTACCATTGATTTAGAAATTACTTTCCTTCAGAAGTTCTTGTGTGTCTGGTAGCTGAGATGCAGCTCCACATCTCATACTGAATATCATTGATGTCTCTGGGTATTGTTGTAATAAAGTTGATACAAAGTTTAAAATATCTAGCTAAATACATAATCACATCTCAACTCCATGTGACTGTGGAAAACAAAACTTGCCACATTTTAAAATAATTCCATCATGACCATCATTATTTTTTCTTGCCTGGTTTGAGCTTTTTCATTGAGTACACAATTAAACCTGTTAGATCTCACAAATTACTTGGAAACAACAACAAAGAGCAACTTGGAGCCGCTTCAAAGAATAAAAGGCTGACACACCAACAGAATTTCAAAGAATACTATTGATCCAGATAACAAATCTGCCTCATTCTCTGACTCTTCCAAACAATTAACACAGGTATCCTCCTCAACTTTTTCCACACAGAATTTGGGAAGATTTCTATACACGTTGTCAGTTCTAATTCAGAGACACTTGGAAATTCTCAGAGAAGATGGGATACCATGTTTTTCAGGACCCAACATTTTATTTTCCACAGTCCTTCTGTTTGGCACTGCCTCAAATACCCTTTTCAGTTCTTGTATTTCTGTCTCTGTGTATATAAACACTACATTCACAACAAAGAGTTTGTAATCTGAAAGCCCTAATTTTATTTATACATGTTAAAATTATGGTGTGAAAAGAGATATAACTAAAATTAGTGAAGAAATTTTCACTCCCTTCTGATGCACCTGCACCATTTTCTAAGAAAGGGAAAAGAATTCACATTCTCTTTATGCAATTCCTTTATGTTTTCACACAATCATTTTTCCATGCAGGGTAGTGATACTAGAATTTCTTTTTTTTTCAAGAACATAAAGATCAAAGTAGACCCAAATTGCAACTTCCAGACATTCTTAGAAACCCAGCAAAAGTGTGATAGAAATAAAATAACATTTCTGAGGTTGTGAAAAATAAATGTACAGAGACCAAGAAATAAACTCAGGGCATTCTGCTACTCAGGAGCAGTTCCATCACCAGCAAATAGAACTTATTGTGTATAAGGCATTCTTATGTTCACAAAGAGGCAATATCTGTAAAATTATTTCCATCTATTATTCTACTCTATAACATAAAAATCTGATTAACATGGAGGTTCTTATTAAACTCTGTTTACTGATTAATAAGAAATAACACAGGAAGGAAAAAACTTTTAACGTTAATGTAGGTTATACATTGAATTCTCTACTCTCATCCCTACTTCCAGTTATAACCCAACAATAATTTGACATAGAAGATGAAGAAGTGGATTCATAATAATTTGATGAAAATTATCATTCAAGGCAAGGAAAAAAACCTGTCATATTGACTATTTTTTGGTGCTTCTGGAAATATTCTGCCTAACAGTAATGTTTTTGAATTTACCAGAGTCCAAGAAAAATAAGTTTGTTTTACCACAGAGAACATGCCACTGAAGGAAAGGAGCAATCATCTGCATGCAGCACCATCTGTGCATCATTAGCAGATTTCAGAATGGATTAGGCCATGTGGTAACATTATCAGTCTCTGACTTGCCATTAGACAAGCAGTAAATTAATACAGAGCTTGTCTCTGGAAAAAGTAAAACAGCATTACCCAATCTTCATAGACATGGTGAGAACTCCAGCTGACCTACTTTCACTTTTTAAAAGTATGGAAATAATGAGCTCTAAAGTGTCTCATCTTCAAGAAAGTCAAGAAAAATAAAATGAAGATGATATTATGTGATATTGATATGGAAAAACCAGGAAAGCTGGTGCTTTTGCCTTTGAACAGAGAAGTTGCATGAGAAGCCCCAGAAAAGCTGTCTTTGGTCTTTGCCTTTACTTTCTTGTCCTGGGCTTTTCTCTCATTTCACGCAACCAAGTGAAGATCATTGCAGAGAACGGAGGGTTGCATTCCCTGCCATGGACTTGGGATGTGCTGGTGTGTGGGAGGGGGGTTCACAGCACCGTGCTATGACAGAGAGGGAAGAGCAAGGCAGAAGAGAGGCAATTAAGGTATTTTTGTATAGATAAGGCATGGTAACAATGGTTGTGAGGGAAGGAATCTCCCCTCACTTCAAATGGCAACACCTTTGGGAGGCAGGAAGAGAGGGAAGGAGTCATAGCTAACTGTAGTCAGTCGTGCTGGCAGTGAAAAGACTGAGGGATCCTAGAAATTAGTGTTAGTTTTTGCATGAAGGAGTAGAGTGGGAAGTGTGATGAAAACACAGCCACAAAAGTCTTTGAAATGACAGCATTCTTTGCCTGAATGAGAAGTTGAATGAAAATTGCATAACTGTTTTCAGGGAGGCCTACTGAAACAGAGGCTTGAATAAAGGTACTGTGGGCAGCAAAGGGAGGAGAGGACCAGTCTGAACTTTGTCAGCAAAAGAAGTAGAGTTTGATCTAAAACATGAGCTATTATTGAGCTACTGTCAGTCATTTGAAGTAGTCCTATGCAGTGGTTACAGGATGTCTGACACAGCTTAATCTCAGATTATCCAAAATTTGAATTTATTCACCTGTTAATGGAAGAGAAGGCATAAAAAGAGCAGTGTCAGTCTGTATAGTCCTTGTCAGTGGCAAAAGTTCTCCTTACACCTATGAGATTGCTTTTTGCGTGCAACTCACAAACCCCAGGAATTCTGCATTGCCTTTTAAAGGTCTACATCTATTAGGAAACTGTAATTCATCAACTGGCTATGGAAAGTAGTACATAGAGCAAACCAGCAGGGTCATGTGCACCTTCCTACAGGCAGAGATACAGTAATTGACTGTCAGCACCTATATTCAGAGTCTGCCCAAAAATTTTGCCCTAAGCTATACAATAACCAGGTGTTAAACTGTTTCTCCTCTGGTTTGCATTTGATGACCAATCCTGCATGATGCCACATGTGGCATCACACTCTTACAGCAACTCTGAAGGGTCTGTGAGTTGCAAAAGGCAGAAACGCAGCACTTTGAGGTATGACAAATGACATGGAAACTACCCACACCACTAGAAAGCTGCAGATCACTTGTAAATTTGTTTAAAGTTTAGCAATAAGCACAAATGTTACCCTATCTCCATCGAAGCATGTGCATTATATTAAGCAAATTAATGCCATAATTACCTTTTAGGGACACCTGCCTCTGCTCAAAATAGGAATCTTAACAGGAAAAACTTCATAGTGTCTAGCATTTATTGTATAGCATTTCAGATATAAAAATCAGAAGATGAATGATTAATTTTATCTCTTCACCTTGTCTTTGTAATAAAGTGTAATTATAGCAAAAAGTACTTACATAGTGCAGCAGCAAGAGGATAATACCCCTTTTAATTAGGCAACTAATATAACTGATAAATTTGACCAAAAGCTTTTACTTCTTTACCTTTCCAGAATAATAAATAATAATAAAAATGAATAATAAAGAAGTATTCAAAATAGGAAGGAATCCCTAGAACTGGATGCAAGATAACTTCATTTGGAGACAACAAAACAAAATGTACAGGCTTCTGCCACATTCACTCTCAGCCACTGGAAGATCTTTTCCCCTGACTTTATAGATTGCAAGTACTAGAGTGATATTATATTGCCAGCATTACATTACTACACATTTACCAGAAGGAAGACAAAATTGTGCTACAGCTTCAAAGGACACTTATTTTATATGCAAAGAGGTAAAAAACAAAATCTCGTATCTAATTGACTTCAGCATCAGAACTGTTGCATTAATTTCTCAAAAAATAAGGAATTAAAAAAATTAAATGGAGAAGACATACACAATGAAACCAACTTTCTTCTAAAATAATGCAACTTCTTAAAACAAAACTTAGAAAAAAATTACTATAATGCTATAAGACTAATTTGCAGATATCAATAACAAAATTCTCAGTCATATTTTTACTCACCCAGCAAATGCTTGGACTGCATAAAGCTTGGAAGCATCCAAGGAACTTGCACTGACTAGCCGAGCCTTGAAAAGAGACCAAAAAAAAGTACAGTTACATGGTTGCTTTCAGTAAGTTTTGGACAGAATTTAACTGCATCAAACATATAAGACATATGAAAATGTTTAGCAGGGTCAGCTCCAGGCCAAAGCCAGACTAAGTGTTCCTCTGGGAAACATTTTGGTAGCATTCAGCATTTAGTGACACACACTGGAAAAACCCGTGGGAAGGGAAGGAATTGCTTCCCAAATACTGTTGCCCTTTAAATCCTGTAGTGTATGCAGGGGAGGTGATAATCAGGGGCAAAAACCAGATTCTTGTTTGACAGTAGCAGACCCCTGTGTTGGCAATTATGGTAAGCACAACAGTGAGGGTTACCCTGCATATCAATGCAACACATGTGCAATACACTCAAAGGAGAACAAAAGAGTGGAAAGCTGGGAAAAAAACCATGCAGATTTCACAACTAAAATGAAGGAACAAAACAGGTCAAATAAGTCACAAACAAACATCAACAAAATACATGATCCCTATAGCAAATAGGTGATTTTAAACCTTTTCATCCACAGAACCGTTATCTGAAAGAGAATTGGGAAGAAGGGGAATATAGGTTAGACAAAACAGTCTCTGAGAAAAATCTTATGCTATAAAAAAGATCTGTCAGTGTTTTAATCCGTTAACGTAGCAGAATCCAATAACATGGCTGTTTAGCTATGTAATTGTGGCAAGATCCCTGTCACTCCAGTTTAAACAAGCAAGAAGATGTTCTTGGTAGGTAAGAACCCCTGACACTTATGAAGGACTGTGTGGACAGCATATAATTCACATACTATACCCCATCTCCATGTGATTCTTAATTTTATTGCTTTTTTAAAAAATATTTTTAACAATAATGAATATATATTTAATATAGTTGCAGTGCTCAAATAAGTAATGCTCTGCTTTCAAGGAAAAGCAAAGCTATTCTACTAAAGATATAAACACCATGCACCCCACTCCAGCTCCTGAACTGTAACCATTCCATCACAGCTGCTCATGAAATGACAGAAATTACCCCCAAATGCCAACAGAACTGCAATTGTGAAAGTATAAGTTATTTCATATATATTATATATATATCTCCTTCTAAATTGCTTAATGCAAAACCACAATGTGAACATTTACAATCAGACAGAAAATATTTGCTGACAGAAAAAGCTATTTTATTGTCTTGCCATGTTTGCACTTTACAGTGCAGTGCATACATGAAACAGCACTGTTTTAATTGTCACCTTACTGATCTTCCCACTTATGCAAAGGGAGCGCACATACCACGGACCCTTTAAATAGTTTGGGTACTCTTAAGGTGTTCGCAGATATCTCAGGTTACATATATTACAAAATAGCAATTTAAACCTTAAACATGTGCCACATTTAATTTTTAAACCAGTTTATACACAGGAAAAATCACATTCAAATACATAAATCAAAAATATACTGGCAAGTGTAAAGCTGCATAGAGTACAGTAGTGACAATCAGGGAACTAAAAGGCTCTATTGTGCCACTAATTTTAGTGGCTACTTACATGATCAAAGCATTTGACTGACGAGATTTATGAAAATGAGCTTACTCTTCAAATATTCTTTATTTTTAAAATTTATTTGTGAATGTATTTATCTCACAACATCAGATGCTATTGATTACTCCTTCAAGCACATAAAGAATATTTGGACAACCACATGATCTAATTTCCCCATCCCAAAATTATTACAGCACTTCACAAGTAGGGTGAGAGCAGAACCAGGAGTAAACAGGTGACTGTAAGCTGGGCTGGCCCTGGAAACAAGATGGGATGTGCCTTTATGAGGCCTAAAGAAGAGATGAGGAATAGTTAAAATCAGAGGTCTGGAGCAGTGACTAGACATCAATGAGAAGAAAGGCATGAGAGCATGGACCAAGAGGGCTCTGAGTAGGAGACACAGAGGCATCAACTCTCAAACTTGTAAAAAAAAAAAAAAAAAAAAAAAAAAAAAAAAAAAAAAAACCCACAAGGNAAAAAAAAGAGTCCAAAAGGTGAAGAGAAATTTGGGGACTGAGGGAAGTTTTAAGCAAGACACTACTTGTAGTTTAAGAAGCCTCACCAAAATCTGTTCATCCTGTGCCTTCTTTCTAGATATCTAATCATAACAATATTGGTAACAGTGCCACATCAAGGCACAGAATAAATCTCAGTATTATTTATGTGGAATGCAATTCTTAAATACTTTGTAATCAGATGCCTAAAGAATCACATGAATTCTACATTTCAATTCACTTGTTTAAGAAGTTATATTAAATATTGTTGAGATGTGTTCCACATAAAATGGAATTTTTCAGAGGATGAGATATAGATATATAAAATTTTCTTGACCTCTCTTGGGTTTCAGCCAACTTCATCTAATTTCACTACATTTCCTTTAGTGGAACCTAATTTTCCCTAAATTTAGGGAGGAGAGTGACAACCAAAAATTAGGAAGGAAAAGAGGTATGGTTGTGGTTTAACTTGCTTTTCTTTGCAGTCGCTACATAGAAGAAAAAATGCCCCCATCCTATGGTCTCTTTTCTCAATAGAAATTGCATAAGGCAGACAACTGACGCAAATTACCCAAAAAAGAGATCTTAAGAACATCTCTTCTTTGTAACAAATGAGTGCATCTTCAGAAACAAAATTAGTTTGAAAACTTCATTGTTTACTGCTTCTGAACTCACCATGAGTGAAATAATCTGAACTGTAGAAGTGTTCTCTGTGTATATGGGAGCACCAAACCAGGCAGTGTACAGTCACCAAGCAATCCACTTTAGCAGTCGTTAGGCTACCAGAACAGACAGCAACATTCCTTGATGCAGATAAGAAATGAACTGTGATTATGTAAGAGACCACTGAATGTATTTTCAAATCAGGGATTCACGGCTAGACATCTCAGATTATACTGCTGAATGACAATGGTTTACTTAAAAGAGTTTATCTTCATGTAGCTCATTTCTGTCATCCACACATTCAAAACACTAACCTAAAAAGTTAGGAGTGCACCTAGGAGCAGTGTAAACACTGGTTCATATAGTTAACCCTTTTTATTTGAAGTAGTTGTTTTGCCTTAAATTTTTATTTTAATTGAAAATTCACTACATTATGAAATACCAGTGACAGCCTTCATATTATGGCTCTATACCATTTTACATAAGATGAAGGTGTTTTTTATTAGGATTACAGGAAAAATCCTATTGCTCCTTAATTGCTGCTCTTTCAGGTCAGTGCAGTCCATATACACATTTACAAACCTGTGTAGTGCAATGATAAAGAGCAGTGTGGTCATTTGGCCACATGCTACTGAAAATTATATTTGCTATTATTAAATATTGATGGTAAAAGGAAAATGCTCATCAACACTTTTTATTTTTTTTAAGGTAGTCAATTATATTTAATTAGGTAACTAAGCATGAAATTAGATAAAATTAGTCTTTAAGTTTCCTTTAATATGTACAGCTATTAAAAAGCTGTATAATATTCAGCATAGCCACTACATCCTGGCTTCTGTTGAAAGTGGTTTACATAGGGAGATGGCTGAGGAATGAAATGAGAGGGGCTTATTTGTCATTTTTTCAGTACCCTTAAATAAACTCCCTGGTTATTTTCTATCTGTCTATCAGTTTAAATGTAGACAAAGTAAAATTTCCAAGTGTTTATTAATGCTGCATAATTACTATTCAAACTTAGTATGAAAACTAACAAATCTTAAAGAAGTTTAACTTCACATTGTTATCAACTTTTCAAATTGTCATGGTCCAATTTACTCATTCTATCAGCAATGTTGCCATCTGTAACTTCTCACATAAAACAGAAATTAATCATACAAGACAGTCGGTTTCTATACCCAAATTTCTGAGGGGAAAAAAAAATAAATCCATAAAGGACGCTGAAAAAGCAGATTCTTCCAGCAAGAAAGGTATATTAGCAATGAAGATGTGGAAGTCAACACAGACCTTTGCTTTTGTACCTTGTGACAGCATCAGAAATACAACTGGCCCTATCAGTCAGCAGAAGTATTTATATCAGAGGTTCAGGTGATTCTCTCCCCCAGCCATAACCCTCCTTCAAAAGACTTGTGTCATTATTTCACTTCTGTGCTTTTCTGAGCAGCAGAACATTGTTCCAATACACTCCTCTTTCTTTAATGACTGCAAAAATTTAGTTCTCCACTCCCTGCCATAGCACGAGAACTGTAATAAGGTTCTAAAAATCCAAACTATTAGGAAACGCTAGGATCAAAATTAATCAAAACATTGATTTTCCACTCTTATAAGTGTGCATTATTGCATAACATCAAATAGGAAAAAGAATTAAAGTTAATTATTCTCTCAAAGTACCACTTCAATATTTAATTCTGCAAAATGGCTACAAGAATGTCAAACTGACTGATAATTACGTTGTTCCTGGAAGCAAAGCCTTCAGACAAAATACTTGCTGGAATTAGATAACAATACAGCTGTTCCATGAAAATAACATGTGTAAAGTACCCACAATCAGAAGTAGTTTGTAGTCTGAGGTGGGCAATTTTAATTAGCATGTATTGCTAAGAAAGGGAAATAACAGATGAAAACCAGGTTTGCATAGAAGCAGGACATGAAAGAAGTAGATGGTCCAAAACAATGACACAAATTAAGCCATGCTAAAATAATAAATGCTGCACCCAGAAGCTATTACTGCCACTACAGAACAGAACATTACACTCTGTAAGCCTGGAGGACGCTGTATTGCTGAAGCTTATTCCAGGGAGATAGTGTATAACGCTTGAAAGATAATATTAAAGCTAGCACATCATAAGAGATGAGTGATGCTTGTCTGACAAAGAGAAGGTCAAACTTGAATAAAGCTTGGTTGACAGGAGAAATAGAAGAATTGCTGCTAGCACTTTACTAGCAGTGATGTAGAAAAATTACTAGCGGATACATGGAGAGCCAAAACAGGAGGTCAGTTTGGTGAAGATGAAAACTGCACTTGTGTCTCTATTAATAAAGTGGTCTGCAAATCTGAAACAAAAGGACGTGCTTTAAAAACATCTCTGGTGTTTAGAAATTGAGTCCCATTAGACTTCTAATGGCTTTGTTTTCTATTGTTTTTCAATAGCTGATAGACACTTCTACCAAATTCTAGAACTTATCTGTAAAACAGTAAGTTACTGACTGTCAAGAGACCTATTTGACTATGGAATGTGGTGAGCTCACAAAACTACCATCCTCTTGAAGACTGGGCCCTCTTGACAGTCTCTGGCTTGTCAGGGCGATGGTAGAAACTAAGAGACAGTGTGCATTTTAAGCACTCTCTTCTGACCTCAGAAAGCATTAAAATGAAAAGTCATACATTATCCAAAAAGGATGAAAAGGTATACTTAATCTCCCTCAATACCTTTGATAACAGTACATGCAACCAAATAATTATCTGCTGTGAAAGCAAACAGATAATTGATCATTGCAAAGCTTTCTGCATCACACAGCTAACAATGCCACGAAGTGTTTGACTTGGATCGCTATATCATGGTCTGAGTTGCAAGCTGAAGTCCAGTTGGATTGCTTCCAAAGAAATCCATGCAAACAGCCTCTTAGTTTGACAGCAAATGTGAGAGTAGTTCCTCTGGACTCTAACAAACAAAAACATGTTCCTTGGTTCTTCTTGCATTGAACACGAGGATTGCACTGAGACACACAAGCTGGTTTATCCTGACAGAAGTGACAGCAGGGCAGCAATGCTCGATGGCAGCCTGGGACAGAGGGGTGAGCTGCTGCCCACCTTGGGCCACAAAGAACACGTGTGCAATAGCAAATGGCTGAGTGCTGTACGAGTGGATCAGAAGGTCAAAGCAGTTGGTGACGAAGACACAAGTGCTCACAGCAAAAATGTTTCAGGGGCATTTACTTCATACCAGTTCTATTTCTGGCCCTGATGACTGAAAGCCCATTAGCAGCTGAGCACATCAGATGTGATCTTAAAAGAGCAACATCTGGCATCAGTAAAACACATAGATGCCACTCAGCCATTCCTGTGATCAAACCGAATGTGGCGAATTGGGAAGACAGATTTGCTTCAAAAGTATACCCCTGTTGTAAAATAAAATGCTAATGGTGGCAAACCCCTAAGTCATAGAAATATACTACTGTTAAAGAGCAAGAATAACATGCACACCTAGGATCAGGGACAAAGGATCAGAATGTAGTGTCTGGGAAACAGTCACGTATTTCACAGGGTACGATATTCACAGCTGCTGTTGGTATGAAGTTCTTTCTTCTCCTGTGGAGTTGTTTTGACCTCTAAGATTTAAGGAACTATCTAAAATAGTTTACACTTCAAACACTTTAAATATTATCTTCAGAAACCCCAAACTAGGAGGCTAAAAATTTTTGATAAGTCAAACTAATTTTAAGACTTACAGAAGTGAAAGAAAAAATGAGTCAGAATAAAAAGATGACATCAAGCCAATATCACTTACTAAGACAAAGATATCAGATTTTCTTCTGTTGATAAGCAAACTGCCTTAACATATACAAGAGAAGAAAGACTTGAAATAATATGATTAGCATTAAAACACAGTTATTTACTGTTATCTTTTATGCTACAGGTAAACCAAAATCAAATTGCAGTTTGTTTTGACTCTGCTTGAAATAATAAGTTGGAATAATTATGCCTAAACACCAAAGAGAGACACAGATGTTAAGAACTATAGACTGGTACACTGGAGTTCAAAGGATGACTTTTGGTACTATTGGCCTTTTTTGGCTTGATAAGTTCTTCTGCATTTCTCAATCCCTTTCTAGTTAATAGAAAAAGGTATGTCTCCTTGTCCTTTACTTCCATGGTTTTTAAGAGAAAGAAAATTTCACCCAACATGTTTTTTAAAGTTCCCAAGGACAATTCCACTACTTTACGTGTGCAGTACCCTCCTTGCCTTATGGATGCAGAGGAGCATCAGCTCCATCCTGTTTGTGCTAAATGAAACAGGATGACCTACAGGACAAGATTAAAAAGTGCATTAGATTTTACTCATCCATTTTATAAATATTCTTCTCTCCTGGTTTATTTTTACATTCAATAACAGTACATCCATCACATCTGCCTGTCCTCATTCCATCTTGCTATGTATGCAGCTGAAGGACAAGAATTCCCTTGGTGAGGCTGCAGTTGCACTGGTGATACCCAGAGCTATACATAGTTTATGGGTTTGTGACAGCATTGACAAATCACTTGCTGCTGTTGCAGTAATCTACTCCAGAGAAGCTACTCGAGTGTCAGTCAGCAGATTGCTCTTTGCCACTACTTATTTAGCGAAAAGAGATTACAGTATTCTCTGTGGTTTCAATTTTTTCTAGCCAACTTGTGTCTTTTGCACATATTCTTTATCATAGCATCCAAGACATTTTTAAATGGCTCTATCAGCAACACAACTAAGTTTTGATTTTCAGATTTACTAAAACTTCTGATCTTGCGAGCTATCTTAAGAGTAGTCTCAACTCCTCAAGGAAGCAATCGAAACAACCCTCATGGTTAACGAAGTTCGGTGAGGATCAACAATAATTCTGCATCAGCAATAATTGCAGGGGTTTCAGGTATTTCCTCCCAGCTGGAGTTCCTGGGAGACAGCTGTCTAGGTGTTCCACTGATCACCTGGAAAATGCACACAAGGAAACAGTCTGGTACGTGTCCCATGAAAGTAGTCAGAATTTCCCTCTGGCAGCAAAACAGCGAATCTCTTTCACACTCAGCTCTAATATTCTACTTCACCAATACACCACAGGAAGACTTGAGCCTATTTATGAACTCATGTTTTCCAAGTCATTACATTTTTTAAATGCATGTCCAGATATTTTTTCAGCCTGATGCTTTAACAAGATTCCTTTTATCCTCAAGCTGCATTCAAATATTATGCAGTATTATTTCTACTTCTAAAATACAATGACCTAAAGTAAATGCTTAAATATTTTAGAAATAAAAATAAAATATATTTTTAATCTTGATGATACAATATTGTGTTCATTTTCCCAGCAAAGCCAGTATAAAAAGACCTTGGAACTGACAATCATGGTCAGCTTTCCTCTTAGCTCTAGCAGCTTTAATCTGTTTAAGCACAAAAGGAGCAGACAAACTGCATGAATATTTATCAATCTACTTTAATTCTAAAGTCAGTGAAGATAGTGTTAAATGGTCTCCTGTTCTCATAAGTAGAGTAGCAGAGACTTTCTTCTTTTCTGGAGGAAACCAGCAGTTTTAACAAATCACTTCTCCTAAAAACAGAAGTCATTCTCTAAACAGAAGAGTTTTGGGGTGGTCGGCTTTGTTGCTTTTTTTTTGGTTTGTCTACTTGTTTTTATTAAACAGCCAAAATACAGATTTCTGCTAAACCTTACTGATTGAGGATGTGAGGGGGGGGTTGTGGTTTGTTGTGGGGTTTTTTTGGTTTGTTGTTGTTTTGTTGGGTTTTTGGTTGTGTTTGGGGTTTTGTGTGGGTTTGTTTGCCTGGTTGGTTGATTTGGTTTTTTTATGACTAAAGAATAGGTGTAGCTATTCTAGGAAAGGGCATTTGGTAACAGTAGAATTTCTTGAATCTGAGACTGTTACACAAATGCAGTTGTGACACGTTTCCCTGATGTAATGCACACTGATTTAGCAGGAGTTACTATGCTGAATTAAACTGTTGATCTTCAAACTATTTGCTTACTATCCTGTTTACAAAGAGATGCACTATTACAGTCTAAGATTTTCTGATAAGAATGAATGCTGTAACTAGAGAATTAGAACACAAGAAGCCAGAAGAATGTTATTACGTTTCCTGGAAGATATATTAAGCAGGTTTTTAATTTATTCTTTCACTCAACTAGCGGAAATAAAGCACGGACTGACTGTGTAGCAGGTAACTGGTAGACAGCATCCTTCCATGAAGCCCCAGCTTTAGAGTAGGTGGTGAATGTAACTAACTTGCTTTTTCTTCACAGACAAAAGATGGATGTATCATCTTTATCACTAACTGATCAGATTTTCTGCCATAATTTTTCAAAAGCAACCTTATTACAAATCTATTAATCTCAAGCTGGACAGACTGCCATTTTCAGTTGTAAGTCTCTGATATCCCTTTTCTCCCTCAAAGGACAGAAGAGAAAGAGGAAGGGAAGGGTATAAAGACTTATGCCTGACTCCAGCAGAACCAGTAGCAAGAAAATAATGCACACACTCTCCTGTGCATGACACAGGCATATGAAGCTCAGTCAAATCAATATACATTGGTTCATCAGCACCATCCTTACTGAATTCATGTAGTGGTTAATAATTCTTTAGAACACTATTTTACCCTCTGTAATATTAGTGGAGGATTTTCAGAGTGCACACATACATGAAAAAGGATATTCTAGAATCTCGGCTAGCCAGTTTGGGTACAGGAATATATTGTATTTATCAATTTCTACCCACATCATCTGAAAATGATGTGTATTTTGTGTCCCCCAAACCCCTGCAACTACAGCTTCTTATTGCACCACCTCACCTCCCACCAAAAACAAGACTTAAAAACATCCATCATTTTGTTTACCTGAGCAAGACAGACACAAACATGGTGTTGAGAAAGAAAACAAAGACAGTTGAAAAAACTGGATAATTAAATTCCTGTGGTTCATTATCATTCCCAATAAAGCACCAAAATAGATTCCATAACTTGCAGTGATTTTGTTTCCTCAGTACCACACATCTGTTAAAACGTATAGGAGTAACCATTTCTTCCCCAGCCTGCTTACACAATACATCTATTCCATTGTGCCCACCTTCTGATGTGAACAGAGAAGGGAATTTACATTGATGAAAACTCTCTGGAATCTGCCTGTTTACATTATTTAAACATGAAGAGAAGACCAACAGATTAATCACCTTCTGTTGAAAAGCATTTTGTCCCCAAATCCATCTCTTTATGGATGATACATTAGTGAATATATATTCATTTTCCTTAAACATTGCAGATGAACTGTATCAGCCACACAGAATACACAATCAGTCGTTATATTAATGAAGTAATTTATCACTCTTGTGAAAAAAACCCAAACAAATCATAAATAAACGAGATGTGGGAAAAACAAACAAAACCTCGTATCACTGAATACTCCAATGCTTTGAAACAGAACAGAAGATCCTGGGGCTTGGTACTGCTCTTACCTTGTATTAACTATAAGGGTTTCTGTCTGGGCAATTCTTTTCCAGTGATGCAAAGATTAATTGCAGTAAGCTCATTCATTCACTATTCCCCTTCCCCATCACACTGTGCCTGAGATTAGAAAGATGTGAAATGCCATGGGCTGAGTGCAGGAAAAGCATCGCAAAGAGGTCACATTAAAAGAAGTTTCATTCATTGCTTTGAACAAGGTGATGCTAAACTTACAGGCAACTTAAAGTGTGGCCACAACTCAGCCTCAAGCCTTTTTGGGGGATTCTGGTGAATCTGGGTTTACAGTAACATACACCTCAACTGTATAAAGTATGTCCATATTATATCAGCTTAAAGCTGCATTGGTTCAAGACAATTTAGATTTAATTATGCCACAACACCAACATTATATGTTAAAGGATAAGAAAACCCCAAATTTGTATTTAACTTTTAACAACAAAATACTTGAAGAAATAAGGTGTAATGAGAATAGATTGAGCTTCGATTTCAAAGAATTCCCAAAACATGAAAAACTGTAACTTGCATTGTAACAGAAGTAGACTGATTAAAAGGGGCAAAAGATAACTTATCAAAAACCTCTTTTATACCTTCTTATGAACAAGACTGACTGGCATTTGTTGTTACTGCTGGTCAGTGAAAGAACAGGCATCTCAGATTGGCACAATACATAGAACATGTATATTTGTATCTTTATTAATTGCTTCAGTATTTTAAAGACTAAACTAAAATTCTGCCATCTGTCCAGAACATCCTTCCCTTTCCCAGTCTGCACCAGCAGTCTGAGAAGGAACTTTATTTTTACGGAAAAAACCCTCCACAAACCCAAACACAACTCACCATATTTTCATCACTCAATGTAGTTACCTCAAACAATTAAGAAGTAAAATGGGTTACATACTTTCTTTTCATTTCTCTTTGTACCAACAGCGGTCCTTTCTTAAAGCCCACCCCAACACAGTTAATGTAGGTTGTGTGCAGAGAAACTCTTTAATATAAAAAACCAACTTAATTTCTAATAGGCTTTTTATTTCTCCATTACAGTCACCACCACCAAGTATGAAATCTTCATGACCAAGGCAAGGTTTTTATTCATTCTATTCCCATCTGAATGGCTATAAAATGACTGATTAATTTTCAAAACAGCACCAGATCAATTGATTTTCATCTGGCCCACAGCACTGATCATTTCAAGTCCAAATCCTAGACTTACATTCATGTAACAAAAGCAGTACAACACAATTAACTATAGTTATTAGTTACAAGTAACTGTGCACCTATGCAAGTGTATTTAAAACAAACATGATGAAGGTAAGACATGGGAAAAACTCTGAGTATCACAAGACAAGGCTAGGTTAACTTCTAAAGCCTTTAATCTTTGAGAAAACACAGCTGACTCGGGCAATTCCAGCAAACAGATTTCATGAGAAGGCCAGAAAAGCTGTCCAAATAAGAAAATATGTACTTGTTTCAAAAAAAAAATCATGGTTTGAAATATGCATTGAAATAAGCTTACTTATTTTACTGGCAGCTTTTCTTAACGTGGAACCAAACGACCACACCTCCAGGGAAGTGAGGCAATACATTACTGGTTCCTTTGGTTTCAGATGTTAGCATAAAGAAAATAAGAGTGTATTCATACTGATCTCTGAGTTCTGTTCTTCAGTCAGACACCACGAAGCAAAATACAAATCCTTCCCATAAAACAATAGAAACACTTCCCTCCACTGTTAAAGAGGCAAATCCTGTCCCTGTGCCCCATCCTGCTGAGTTGCCACTGCACGTATGTATAGAGTTAGATGAGTTCACTCATCTTGACATCAGAAACAATCCACAGGTTACTCTGTGGTTGAAAATTCAGACCAAAGGCATTTTAAAAACCTGAGTGATTTTTAAAATCTGATATATCAAATGATGACCAGGATCCTCAGCCACTGGAGATCAAGAAGCTACTGCTCATAAACTACCATTCACAGAAAGAGTCTATGCTATCATTAAAAGCAGCTCTGAAGAGTGCATGCAACTCTGGAGTCTTTTTCAGAGGCATAGTTTCATCAGGACAGAAAATCATGCTTATGCTAAGGCACCTGTAAAAGATAGGGATGGAATGAAAGAAGCCATTAAGGAAAAAGAGAGCTAGAAAATAACCAGTGAGGACTAGCACGACGAATAGAAGTGTAAGTCATTCTCGATTACAGTGTACAAAGAAACAAAGAACTGGGCAGCATTTCTTTGATATTTTTCAGCCTCCATTAGTATGCATGCAGCCATGCAATGTCTCTATATCCTTACAGATCTTTAAACCTGAAGATTACTCATGTACTGCTCATGTCTCCTCTCATTCATGTAACCTAGTCATTCCAGTACATCTCCAAACACATTTTGTAATAAATAATACATAAGCAATCAGCCCAGAGTGTATTTTTTCTCTCCAGCTAGTGACAGAATAGGACTGTCTTACAGTGTTCTTGTACACTAATAAATTATTTATGTACCAAAGATTTCTTGACTTTACCTTATGCATTACTAGAATGAAAATCATATCATTCCAAACCCTTCTTTGGTATTAAATTGGAGAACTACCACTACTATCTTATGTGGTTGTATCTCTGCTTGCACAGATTGTTGTCTACCTGCTCCTGCCTATACAAAGGGGTGAAACAATTCCTTAAAGAATAGGTTATGTTTTGGTTCTATAATGAAGATTAATTCAAGCAACTTGTTCTCTTACTAGTACTTTTCCATCCAAAAGTAAGAAATCAGAAGTTGACTGTGAATCAGTTACAAGGGTAAGAGAGTAAAAAAACCCCAAGATCATTCATAAAAGTCATGTAAACCCTAGAACAGCTATTAGTCACTTTTTTAGAAAGTTATTATTGCTCCTGCAAATATTAAAATGAAGATAGAGTACCTTAAACTACATTTGCTTAAATGATAAACTAAGTGTTCTCTGGACACACCTAATTACACACATAAAGAAGAGGAGGCAGGTTGTCAAAAGCTGAGAGGCTTTTAGCTGAGAAGCTAAAAAAAGACATTTTGTGAGTTTTGTAGAACTCCTTTAAGAACTGATTTACAAAATATTTTTTTCCTAGGCTATGTACCAGTCAAGTAATAAACAGAAGTTGAAGGTGTTCTGTCTCAGCAGACAAACTGACATTAAGAAGACATCCTTCTTCAAAGGCTGCATACAAAGTATTCAAAAATGCATTTCCATATCACAGAACAGCTGAGGCTGGAAGGGAACTCTGGAGGCTTTGCCTAAGAACCCTGCTCAAACTGGGCTACCCAGAGTAGATTGCCCAGGACCACGTCCAGATGGATTTTGACCATTTCCAAGGACAGACATTCCACATGTGGATCTCACTATCTGTGAACAGACTGTCTGCAATATCCATTATCCAGCTCACTGAGAGTAAGCTGAAAGTAAAATAAAGAAAGATTTGTCTCCAATAATATTACATGTCACTCAGCAGAAATAGCTTTCAGGTAATATATTCTTTGAGTAGACTATTCCAGCTAGAAAATATATTTGAGAGTTTTAAATTCTGAAGAATTGTTAAGTGTTCTGCAGACAAAGGTAAAGTATCACATTTATCCATTAGATATATAAACATAAAAGACTGTTTTGCTAATAGGTATTGCTAGGTGTGCTACAGGACCCAAAGATACATTTATAACAAACCAGTTGGTGACTGCTGAGGCAGAATCCCTGCCTGAAACAGGTGCTCTCCTGGATGGCATGGAAAACAGAGTGAAGAGGAAACAACTGCTGCTGAAGAGTGAATGCACACTGTTCTCAGAATAAGCTGAGAAGTAGTGTGTTGCAGCAGCTCATTTGTAAATTCCCCTTAACCTCCAGCTGTATTCCCTCTCACTTCTATAATATTCTGTATTATTTGTTTTGTGGAAACAAAAATGGAGGTCCTAGTACAACATCTTATAACCACACAGACACTCTGCCCCATAGACTACACCCAATAACATTTCCATAAACTGGCCTTTGTGTCAGATGGATTCTCCATAAATATAAGAAATGTTTTGGCTATTCAGAAGAAAAAAAAGTTAATAGATTAAGATACTGAAAGAAGTCTTTCACCTGCTGGGTTAAAAGAAGAACATACATTAAATTCAAAGAAATGATTGCATGAGATGTAACATCAAAGTCAGTTCTCACTTTCTAACAACCTGTTATGCACCAATGTCCACAAAAGCACAGACTTTAAAGAGTGGAATCAGTTTGGGTTTCAGAATTTTGGCTCTTCCTCGTGTGCTTTCTTTAATTAAGTCCTCAGACCACTATACTGTACAATGACTAGGTAAAATGAATGTGGTTCCCTTCTCTCATGCCTCAAAATCAGGAAGAAGTAATGAAAACACTAGTTATTGATAGCTGTTCCTTCATATACACACCATCTAGTGTCTAACAGAGTACTGCAGAAAAATACCTGCAAAATACAAGTCTAAAATGGAATGTCACTACTTAAATGCAAAAAATAGACTTTAAAGTAAACTCTGCTACTATCAATATTTAAATGCTTTTGTGACTTACTTTCAAGATGACTCTACATTTATTGCAAAAGTAGCTGTTCATGTACAAAAGAAATGCTGTAGCTCATTACTACTGAATAAAAATCTTTGGATAAAGGCACAGTTTTTCATCTTTAAAATGAACGTATCAGATGATTATTTTTCCAAGGCAGATAAAGGAAAGATTCAGTCAAGGTGACAATTACCATCTGGCTAGCTACAGTCATTATGATGCTCCCAATTAAATGCACATGCAACATTACAACGAATCTCATTAGCATTACAGTGAATGCTTATGTTGAATATCACTGTATTTGTATATTACTAGAGGTATTCATGTTTTATATATATATATATATACACACATATGACTGACTGCTTTGAGGATTGATAATACAAAAAATAAAAATAATGAATAAATCAGTGTCAACACCCTCTGTGAATTTAGTTCCTTACTAAAGCTTCTTCATACACAGATGCTACCATTTACACTCTTGTCTTTTTTTCTACACCCTTCCCACCCCAGTTTGGGAACTGACCACTTCTCTAGCTTGCTGGAAGTACAAAGAAGGACAGAATCAATATAAGAACAGACATAAAACCAGTTTAGACTTTCACTCTTAAGTACATAACAAGTTATGGGTTGCATAGGGAATGGAGAACACTACTCATCAGTATGAATACAGAAACAACCATGCCTTGAAAACTGTTAAAGAAAGCAAGAGTATAATATCTGAACACTCTGTATGACTCCTATAAATGCATTTATAAAACTATGAGAAAACCAAGAACAGGGGACTATTTAATTTCTTTTTTAAGACTTAAGTCTTGTGCAATTTAATTTTCAAGTCACTGAAATTGAAATAAATACAGTTACAAGCATGTCTGACTAAACATAATCAGAAACCTGTTTCAAAACAAACTTGTGAAATTTAACCTTTTGATGTCTATGGAACTGTTTCGCCCTCTAAACAAAACCAGACATAAGCAGAATTTTTGCTACTGAATTCAATGGGAGCCAGATAAGGGACTACACAAAAATTCACGTCCAACTCTAGCAAGAACAATGTTTTACTTAAAAGACAGTATTAAAATACCATTACCTCCAGCAAGGATCTTCTCCTCCAAATCGTTCATTTGTTTCTTGTATGCTTTTAAAGCAGCTTCTTTAAATGATGGTCGTATTCTTTTTTTCTTTGGAATTTCAGTAACTTCAGTAATCACCTCTGGGACATTCTGATTTTCATCTTCCCTTATTTCTACTTCAGGAGCCATGTCACTTTCAACTTCCAATATCTCTTCGCTGATCACACTGTCAAACTGTGTGTCATATTGCTCCTCTGGTAGCATTGCATACGGAGTTTCATACAAAGACTGGTCCAGTTCATACTCTTGGACCTGCTCACTAGTTTCACTACTATTAGTTCTATTTTCTAGTTTAGCCAGGACTTGTTCCATTACTTCTACATAGTCTGTTTCATTCTCACCAGATGGTTCAATTAAGTCTTCCTCATACTCTGCTTTGTAGCAATAAGGCTCAGCATAAACATCAGAATCAAGTGTTGTACTTGATTCATTTGCAGTAGACTGAGATAAAGTTCTAAACCTTCCCATAAAAGATGATCCACTGTCTTCATACCCGCTTAAACTCTGCGTACTTTTATTCCAGACTACTTCTAAAGCCGACTTCGCACGCTGAAGTGTAGATCCAAACTTAGGAAAGCTGAAAGTCTTATCAGAAAGATCTATGCTTAATCGGCTATGCCACGATTTAGGGGCAGTTTCCTCTGAGTCATCACTTGGTAGTTCACTTTGACTTCTGTACATCATGGGCAACCTGTTTTGATTCTGATAAGAGGAGATAGAATTTGTTTCCTGATAATCATCATATTGACCAGTCCACTGACTTTGTGTTTCGCTGTCAAGGCCTGGACACGATGGAGAAGTACCATCCAGAGTGAAATCATAGCTTTCAGTATCATACTGGAGATCAGAACCTTGGCCTTTTCCAAAATCTGTCTGTTGGTCTGAAGGGCTGCTCATATCATACACAAAAACTTCCTGAGTGGAGGAGTCTAGGCCCATATCTGCCCCTTGTTCCAACTGATTCCAGTTTTTCCACGGGGAAAGATCATCCTGTAAAGAAAGCTGACTATCATCGTAGTGGTTTATGTCTCCAGATACACAGATCATTCCATTGCTTACTCCACTATCAACAGCTTCTATGTTCCCTACTTCATTTTGCTCTGGATACTGTTGCATGTCTTGGGCAAAAGTCTGCTCCTGGGAACTGCCATACCAGTTCAGAGAATCATCTTGCCTTCGCTGCCAAAGTTCTCGATCAGAGGAAGACAACAGTGAACTGCCATTTGTTCTGCTAAAATACTGGTTTTCTGAAAAATCCTCAGAGTAAGACTGACACAATTTTGAGAAATCTGATTCTGAACGGCTAAGCTTTGGTGTTGCAAAGTCATTCTGTAAATGCCATAAAGGAGTCACATCTGAATAATAGGTCTTTGATTGTTTTTCCAGAGTGCCAAATTCTGGTGACTGATTGTCATAAGCTCTTCTGTGTGAAAAGGTGCTATTGTCAGCAGTTCTGTCAAGGTCTTTAGTGTTTGGGGACTCAGTAGTCCCCTTTGTAGTGCTTGTTTTTATTTGAAGTGCTGATTTAGATATCTTTGCATAACTGTTCTTATTTATATCTGATTCCAAGTCTTTATCACTGTCAGGTGACTCCCAGTCAAGCATTTTAGATTTTGTCTCCACACTTAAAAGTTTCATATCCATGCTTTCATATGTCTGAGAAGAAGGCAGTCCTCTTTCTTTTTTGTCTTTTATTTCATGGGAAAATATATCCGTAGAAATTCCAATGCCAGTTCCCTTAAGTTTATAAGACTTTTTTAAAATCAAATCTCTCTGTTGTGATGACTCAAAGTAAACAAGAATGGGTCTTGGCTTTGCATTTGGACAGTCTCTTTGCTGCCCTAGCCTTTGGGCAAACTCAATTTTAATAGTGCTCTGTGCCTCTGAGAATCCCATTTTTTCCATTAATATTTTGTAAACTATGTTTTCAGCTTTTTCAAGCCTCTCTTCAGGCACATTTAGAAACCTAAGACTTGCTTTGTTTCCTGGATGGCCTATCTGCTTAATGTAGTCATGTATGTCCCGAGTTTCTCTTCTGGACTGTACAAACCCAGTTCGCAATTGTTCAATTTCATTTTGCACAACTTCTACACTACTAGAAATTTCATCAATTGATTGTTTCAGAGCATTAACATGCCCTCTTAATTCAGAGAGTTCTGTTTCAATTTGACTTATTCCCTGAAGCTCTTTAAAGATCATTTCCATAACATCGTGGGTTTGGCTAATACAACCTGTTGAACTAAAGCCAGGTTCAAGAGTATTCGATTTCTGGTGACGGCCAGTTCTGTCCAGAGATTTACTTCTTAATCCCCATGTTTTCTTCCAGGAACTTAGCTCCGAGTCTGATGAGACGCATTCTTGGCTCTTTTTCCATTTCCTTAGTTTTCGTAAGGCTCCCAGCTTCAGTGTGTGTAAGGTGCGTTCTCCATCCGAGCTTCCATCCGAGGCTGCGAGGCTGCTTAAGCTTTTCCGGTTGCGTCTCACAGGCATTGTGTGGGATATGTACTCGCTTTTCTTGCTATTAGTTTTTACTTCACTTAACGACTCAGAACATGAGCTATCATTTGATGACAGGTCTTGAATTATATCTTCATTATTAGTGTTTGCTACAAAAATATGCCTTTGCAGTCCGTTGGCAATAGCAACTCTATAACTGAATGTTGGAGAAAGTGAAAATTCTCTATTGCTTTCCTCTTCTTCAGTTGATAAGTTGCGAGAAGATGGGCACTTGGCAATCTTTTTAACGGTGCTTTTTAAAGTATTTGAAAATTTTGGATTTTTTGTTTGTCCAATCTGAGTTAAGTCTTGTTCCTTTTTGCTCTGACAACTCTCTTTCCTTTTTGTACTATTTCCCGATTTCTTTGTAAACATTCCTTTGCAAATCTTATATATGTAAGATGAGATCAGGCTCTTGAAGAGGGCAGAAACCATGGAGCGTAATTTATTTTAAGCTGTTTCCACATAACACAATTTTTGATCCAGAGAAGTATTTGTATCTCCAAAAGGATCATCTGCAAATGTTTCAATGGAGACTACAGCCATATAAACTACTGATGCTCTGGAGTAACGTGAGAGAAAAATGATAAAAAAAAAATCACACATCTGCTTGTTCGAAACAAAATCCTGAAGAGGTTTTGTATGTCTTGCAAAATCTCACTCTGTTGCACATGGCTTCCAGAAGTGTCTAAAAAGGAGGGAATGACATTACAATGGCTGCCAAGCAAACTTATCATTCAATAATACTGATGAGGTTTTAACTAGGTTACAATGAAAACACAGACTATTCCCTGTAATTGTCTGAATAGATTTTTTCATGAATAATTAAAGCTGAAAACAGTTCTAGGCAAATATTTTTAACAACAATTAATAAGCTATACTTATTTTCAGGTTTCGCCATCCAGTTTAATTCTCTGACTTTAACAGAGAGATTCAGTTTAAATGCCCTCTGCATTCTTTCAGAGTACTGACATTTCAGTTTAGATCCATATGATATACGGCAGTGATAAAAAAACCTGACAGAGTAACAAATGGTTACTAGCCACTAAAACAGAAGTAGAAAGTTCTCTCTTGCTTCATCTTTTGGAGCAAGGTAAGATTCAGGTACAAGTGAGTATTGTATCCATGAAGTATTGTTCTATCTTGAGATTGAATTATGTACACGACTATGGATTGTGAAAGTTGCTTTGATACCAGACTTTAACACACTACGATAAGCCAGGAATCAAAAGTGGGCTTATCTTCTTGGTTTCTCTTCTTTAAGAAGTAAAAAGAAAGTTAACTCATAGAACATAACAGAAAATAATGACAACTGATGGAAATTCTCATGCAGGTTATTAAATTTGACATTGTTCTGGTCACAGAAAAAAACCCAAACCTACACAAAATGAGAGAGAAACAGACATGATTTACAAGTTATAGACAGAAACAGATGCCATTACAACAGGAAAGCTATTTGATCCAAAAGAAGTCTGAGAAGATTATATCAGGTATCTGGAAGTTTCTCTTCCATAAAACAGAAGTTTGTTATCCATAGAAATGTAGTCAATACATTTTAAACATGTAAATGTACTTTTTTGTATAGCATATCATTCACCTCCCAGTTTCATAACTACAGACTAAGAACAAGGAAACCAGCTCAGAAAAACCCAGCTCTGAAAAATCGAGCAAAGAAGTTCTCAAAATGGCCATTTTGGTTTCTAAAGCAGCTAAAAATTCTTTGGCAGAAAAAGAAGTCTGTTTAGACACAGGGTATATAAAGGGTTAAAAATTGCTCTGTGGTGTCTTAAGAGTAGAGAATATGAATTGCCCTTGTCTGCAAAGAGCCTAGCACTGCATGAAACATTATGGTCCACTCACACCCCTCAAGATCTGGTCCTTGCATTGCATAGTTTGTCTTCACTGACCTTACTATTATACTCTCTATATTTATTCATCACATATATCCAGATACGTAATGGTAAATAATAAACACTAACCCCTGATTCACACTGCAGCAGCAAAATGCACTGTGCTGCACAGAGCACAGGCAAAACTGCTAAAAGCCTGGTTGGATTCTGAAATCCTGGAACAGAGGATGTAAACAGACTCGTTTCTTTTCCATTTATAACTAAATTGGGATGCAGAGTGAGCAGAAGAATAGAAAACATTTTCACTCTTCCCAAAGGGGCTACTTACAATTTTATAGAAAGGTCAAATATTTGTGGGACACGAATCACATTTTTAACACATATACATCAGCATAGTCCTTGCCACTTCTTTTTCTTGTAGGCTTATGCCTAAAGTCAGAGCATTAAGAGTGAATTAAGAGCAAGCAATGTTTTGAAGCAAAAGGGTGCTCAATGAGACAGCATGCAATTTTCAAGGAATGCAAATGACATCTCTCAGAATATTGAGAAGTTTTCACTAGAGCCAAGGCCGCCTTGTTTTCACATATTATTAGTAGAGAAAGGAACCATCCTGGGACACTTTTCCATGTCAAAGGCATGTTTCTAGATGTAGAAACACTTGTTAACCATTCAGCTCTTACACTGAATGTTTGTAACCATTTAGGGAACAAGATCTGAAGTGTGACTGCCTACCTCCTCTGCCCACACAGCCACAGATTTTAAAATGTCCTCTTATATAAACTTCACTTAGATGACTTGGACATTCTTCAAATGACTTCAAATCAAGAATGTATAAACAAGTCAGAAGGCTTGTTTCCTGTTTCAGCCTAAAAAACCATCAATAAATAATGAATTTATCACTGGAATTTGGACCATTTCCATTCACTTTAAATAAGGTTTAATGCTTCTCTATAGAAGAATCTTGATTTCATAGCAAACCATACACACACACATATATATATATCTGTGTGTGTGTTTTATCCAGTGTCTCACCAATGCTTTTTGTCAGAGATAATTTTCAATTATTACAAATAGCTGAACATTCAGCACTGAATTTATTTAAACTCAGTTTTCTGACAACGCCATAGTGAATTAAAAGCTGTCCTGTTACAAACACAGGGAGATCTGCTAAATGGAGCAGATTTATGTTCTCTCATGCGAGTTCTATTCCATCTCAGCTGTATTACTCATATGATCTGTTAATCAGTTTGCAGCCTACCATTGCTCTGTCAAAAACTCATTTTCTACAACTGTATGTCTACACATCGAATCAAGTTTGAGTCATTATAGGTCTCATCCCTTTCCTTCTGTGAAGATTTGCATAGGTTGTTCTTAACATTTTAAATCAACATGAGGTTAAAACTCTATAAGATAAGAAACAGTCTTTTAAGAACCACATAGAACTAAGTCAATTATTTGACTGAGCTGCAAGTTGTCATTTGGAGACTTTCTTGTTTTATCCAGGTCTCCCAATAAACCATTGTATCCTCATTTTTTAAATTCTCACTTTGCTTGTTTATTGAATTAAAACAATTTATATGATAAAGTTCAACATCCCTGGGTTAACCCATTTAGAGCATAAGGAATCATGTTGAAAGGTTACAGCAATGAGATATGGAGTCTATGCTAGATGGTAATAGAGCAGGAAACTGGAAAGCATTATGGACTGTGAGACTAGAACTAGAATTCTTAATGGTGTCCTATAAAGAAAAGACACAATGACACTTCCATCAACTTTTTACCTGTAGCAAGTCTGAAAATAATTTTGTTGATCACCTTGATGGTGAACAGATAATTTGGACTAGTTTCAAGCATACTTTTGATAACAAAGCGTTGTCAAAATAAAAATGTTAGCTGGAAGCATCACGTATAAAGGATCTTATTCCAAGTGTAAAACTAATGTGTCAGGTAGAAGGGGGGAGGAGTGGGCTGAGTTAAAAATGATAGCTTTTAAATAACGCAAACAGTGTATTTTAGTTACATATCTGAACACCAGACCCCCCTTTCAAACAATTATTTTAACAATCCAGCCCTTTCTTTTTATAAAAAAAGTGAATCATCTTAAAAATATAATTTCAGTATTTAAATAGAATAGATAGGTTACTGCTAAGCTTCTGTTCAGACCCTAGTAAATGAAGCTGCAGAGCAGCAGCTCTCTCCATTCAGAGGTAGCTTTGTGGATGCAGACTGTCCCCTTACAGAGCAAGAACCAGGCAGGACCTTGCTTAACCTTCACACTTTTAATCACCTACAAGGGGTCTGTGTGTATTTAAGGAGGACAGGGAAGAAGATGAGACTGAAGTGCAGTTTCTCTTGATAAAATACCCTATGACAGTTCATGTTCACAAGACCAAGACAGCAGGGGGAACCAAAGCAAAACCAAGTCTTCATCTTCAGCAATCACTCTGTATTACTGCCAAAATAGGCACCGGAGTCTACAGAGAGCAACATACTTTTGTGATATGCAAAATGAGCTACAGAAATTAATCAATCAAACATAACCAAAAAAAAGTAAACAGTCTACCCTGCATCTGCAGAAACTTAGGTTAAGAGAGGTTCTCTTACCATCAGGAACATATGCAATCAATAATATAAATAATATACACAGATTTATTAATTATGGTCTTTTACTAGTCTTATGCTTGCCTGGGAATAAGGTTATCTTGACATAAGTGTACTTGCCCTCAGCTCACATCTGCTGGGTGAAACCTATGCTCCCTTCCTTTTGACAAGCCTTACAGTGTACACTCCACATTGCTTCATTAATTTACTATTACATTATACTGACAATCATCTCAGATGACCTAATTCAGAAGAACTTAATTTAGAGCACTTATCTGCTCCTTTATATTCTTCTTAAATTCTCCTTGTAGTCTTAACTACTGACATTTTTAATCTGTGTAATTGGTGAGTCTCTTAAGGTAAAGTGACATTTATCTTAACACTGCATACACTCTGTGGATGACCTGCCCGAAGACCCTGGCAAAGGCAGGGACAAGAGCAATAGAGACCTGCTTTCTCTTTAGGTCATTACTCTTTGTTCCAAGAATTCCTCAGGTTTACACACCAGCAGACTTCTGCCCTACCCCATCAGCCCCTCCTACATTCACACAAGAGCATGGAGTGCTATCAGCACTCTCTCTTTTTGGCTAGGAAGCTGTTCCTCTTGCTCTTCAAAATTATTTGCAAAGTTTACTATACCTGCTTATTTACCTGGTGATATTTCTTTACAGATCCTGCTGTTCATATGGATCTAACCACCCTTAGACACTTTACCTTCTCTATTTATGGGAATGTAAAAAGTAAAACTAATCACCAAACTGCTGTTTCAAACCCCAGCCTTAAGAGCCTACAACCTGGTTATTTTTTAATCCACGAGGCCCACTGCTGTCCAGAGGAGGCTGCACATCTATTCATGGGGTACACTACACAATCCAATCTAAATATTTACCAGTCATGTTGCAAGACTGGTCATTCATTGCTGTTCCGTATCTCTTCTGTCAGCATACAACTCAACCGAGTTTAAGGCTAAGAGATGGAAACAGCACAGCCTTAAAGCTGCCTTTGGTTCTTTGGGATTTAGAACATCTAACCCAAAAGTCATATCTAGAACTTTGTGCATTAGTGAATTAACTCAGCAGTTTAACAGCAGCAATTAAACTACTTTGTACTATATAGAAGCACATTATCTTAAAAGAAAATGTAAATTCCTAGCAACCTAGGATGAGTTTTTTTCTGGAGAGAGAAGTCATCTTCACTGTTTCCCTACTACTATGACCACTAGGGAAAAAGAGAGGGTTTTTTTTTTTCAGTAAAAGATTGTTTGTTTTTTTTCAATTACTGCTGAAGACAGACATGAATTGAAGAAAACCCCACTATTTTACAATAACTTGCATAATTATTTTTTTAGTTACACTATTCTCTGCACCTTTGTGTTTGTAATGTTTGCTTTTTTCTCTACAAAGTTTTGTTAAGGCAACTGAGGCTAAAATTGCAATTCAATTGCTCACAAACTACTAATATGATTGTTGAGGGCATTTAGAACAGTATTTCTTTAGAAACACATCTGTAGTGTGGTACTTACATTACAAACATGAAAAACTGTATTTGAAGCAACTGGTCTTAAAGGTCAATTGCCTTCACTAGAACTAAAAACAAAGTAAGAGATGTGTCAAATCGAGTAGATTAATACTGAGATGGAAAAAGCTATGGAACAGATTCTAAAGATAAAGTGTGGCCCATTTGGAGAGCAGTAGATAACACAGGCCAGTTGAATATACTAATGCACACAAGAATAAGAGACTGCAGATGATTTGGAACACAGTTTCAATATTATTTGACTAAATGTACTGACTTTTTTCTCTTTAATGTTTCCAGTTGTTTCCTCGACCTTTTCAATTAAAAAAAGGAAAGAAAGAAGACAATGTCGTGCATAAACAAGGTGCTAATAATGACCTTTTCCTTCTCTTACAGCTGTATACATGACATATGCTGTCCTATATAAACTTATTTTTTGTCAATACTCTCAGTTCAAAAACTGCTAACATTGAGACAATTTTACCAAATAGGTCATTTCTATTGAAATGCAGACTACAAAAGGAGTGGAAAACATGGGGAGGGAAAAGTTATTTGCTGACAATACAGAGATTACTGTGTTACTAAGGCAGTACCAGAGGTATCAGCTTAGTTAGACTATTACCAGCATGCTATTATATCAGATTACCATAAATAAACAAGAGTTACTATATAATAATCAGAACCTATTTAGTGCCTATTAAAAACCAGAAAGTATCAACATACATTTTGACTTAATCTCAGTTCTGTCCCCAGTTTTGCCTGTGTTTTAAAAGAGGGTCTTTTAAACATTCTACCCTGGGAACCCAAGTGATTTAATTTACACTGAAGCATAACATAAATGCAGAGACTGTATTTACAGTATACTGAGTATATGCCAAGTTTCTTTTAATTCCAACATTTCAAAAATTTCAGCAACTTTTTAGGATAGTAATTCTGTCAGTAAAAAAAAAAAAAAAGAATCCCTCAGTTTTCTTTCAGGTAAGAATTTAATCCTCCAACTGTACTGGCCTGAGCCTTGGAATAGGCAACACACTGCCCTGAGTTGGATCTCCCTTGGACAGAGTTTGCCATGAACTCTGTGACCAGGTGTGCACTACATCACTGCAGCTTTGGTGTTTTTCTTTCTTTAGGGTTTGGGTTGTTGTTTTTTTTTGTAACTACTTACAGAAATTCCCAGTGAAATGCTTACAGTAAGAGAACAACTGGCTATGGGTAAAGTAAGTCCTCTGGATTTCGTTCCTCCACAACAGAGACTTTACGTATTTTCTAAAATCTACTAAACTAACAGTTACATCAAACTTGTAGAACAAAAAGTTATGAGAAGAAAAGTTTTTGATGAAGTAGCCTTTCATTTGATAAATTGCAGCAATCATCTGCGACACTTGAACTGAAAAAACACCATAAGCACAAATGGCTACAAGTACTGTTGACAACAACATACACTAGGGTGAGTAGGCACACACAGATAGAAACCAAGCTCAGCACCTGAAATGACATTCATTGATAAGGATGGTACATATTAAGCATATTTCTAAACATGCTGCAAATAATTTATTAAAAAAAAAACAAACCAAAAACCTCTGCTGTTTTTGCTTCAATATACTGACAACTGTGATACTCAGATTTGCACCTGAAAACAAGAACCTCTGCTATCAAGGAAAGTGAATGACACAAATGGGAAAAACAAAAACAGTGTAACAACCTTTTTAGGTGCCAAAGAATTTTTATGCTTCAGAACTTCAGAGCTGTAATGGTCTCACAAGGCAGAAGCTATTACACTACTTCATTCTTCCTAGATTTTCACAACACTGCAATTAAAGGAATATTTGGAATTTTCAGTCCTCATTGGTGCTTTAGTGAATTGGGAGATATTCTGAGCCATGAGTCTTCTCCTACTGCGTAGCGCTCTGGAATCCCAGTACTTCACCTGAGATTTTCTAAATGCTTTCACAGCAATATACAGTCATTATGGTAATGTTGTGCTGACATCACTGCAGGATCAAGCAAACGGTATAGTGACAGAAAACCTTGATACAACTCTCTGAGTTGTGTATATTCCACTGAAAGAACCCTTGCATCATGGCTTTTTTCTATATTCAGTTCTTTGAGATGACAGCTGATCATAATTTCTATCATTATATCCCTTACAAAAGGAATTTGTGATGAACAAAACATGCTTTAACCTTAAATTCTACTTTTCATTCTTCTTAGTGCTTTTAGCCTTAACAGCATTCTCTTGCTGCTTTTCTCACTATGTTGATTTCGATACTAAGATTTAGCACTGACTTTTAGAACATTCGTATGTGTCAAGTAACCTTGCATTTTCAATTGCCGGATCACAGTTTTGTATTATGCTAAATGAAGGCATCTATTTTATATAACCACTGACAGGAAACAAGCAGAGTATGTGAAACAAGCTCTCTGTGAAAAACAGCTACAACTTTACGGACAGTTTATTTTCACAGCAGAAGGCAATTGATGTTACAGCAATGAGTGTTTTTAAGGCAGGGGTTAACAACAGTATTAAGATGCTGGAACTGATATTAACCCTTTTTGAATCAACATGTTATAAAAAAACCTTCTAACTAGGCTGCATTGAAATTAGAAACACAACAGAATGTTTTAGGATATTTCAAGACTAAAGAACAGTCAAATAAGCATTTAGTGGTTTTATGAGACACTGGACATTATGAGACAACTATCAGTGTCCTTAGTTTAAGGGCACATAGCTTTGTGTTCTATTTCACTTGTTAAATATAATCAATTGTCAGTTGAAAGAAAATATCAATAAGACAATAAGGGCAAAGGAGCCAGGTGACTAAAGAAAGGTGAGGGCTAAAGAATACAGTCACATTTTTATATCTGCCTAATTCTTCCTCTTAAAGCAAAATGAACCATCAATCTCATAGTAAGAAATTCGTTTCAACTATTATTGGCCTCTGAAATTGCAGAAGGCAAAATACTAATGTTATCTTCTTGAACCTAAAATGATGGACAAAAATGTATGAAATAGTTACGGTGGATTTTTGGGTTGTGGCTTGGAGGAGGTACATAATAGAGGGTATTCTAAGACACAGATTTAGCTGTGGAACAGAATCAAGCATGTAGTCTAAGCAAGCTGCCTCTTCAAAACAAAGCTGCAGGGTGTTCATCTTGGAGATTAATCAAGACCCAGAAATACATAAGCATCTGTAAAGCTCAATTTATTACTAATCCTGTCACAAATTAGGAGAAAACTGACATAAATAAGCAAAACATACTATATTTTCACTGTGTATTCATTAATTTATTTATATTTTTATATCAATTTAAACATACCAACTCACTGGAAAATCCAACACCATACCATCTTACTCAACTTACACTGTGAAGTTACCAGCCTTACAAAATAACCCCCCCCAGTTTTCAGTGAAGTGTTAATTCCAGAAGCCCAGACAGTTTCATCAACATTATAGCGTTAGAAAGCAAAGCAGTCACAAATCAATGCATTGCATTAGCAAGAGCAGTGGGAGGTACATTCAGAATGAAAATAAGCAAAGGAAACAAAGGAAACAGAAAACTGTATGTAGACTTGACAAAAATACAAAGAGCATACATACCTGGATTAAGTTCTTCTTAAAAATAAAACACAAATTACATACCACCATCTTTATATTATTTTCCATTTATGCAGAGACCCTGTACACAAATCCATTAGTATTTGCCGTTCTTCCTTCAGCTTTAAATGATACAACATGAGGCTGCTTCCCAGTGATTCAAGTCAAGTGCAGTCAGGCATGCTGCAACGGTATCTGTTCTGAATTCCACGGTACTCCCTAGGCAGCATTATATGGGGATTTTTTTCCTCCCTCTCCCATTTCTTTTCCCCCTCCTACAACTTAGCTGCTAACACCTAAGAGTAATCTTGATGTTAGCTACTAATTCATTCTGCAGCTCAGGGTTGTTTCTCCTCTATAACAGCAGAGCAGGAGTCAGTGTCCTACTCCAGTTCAAAAACAACAGCAACACGAGAGAACAGTAACCATCCTGGTGCTTTCTGTGCTGGGAACTTCCCCCGCTGCTGCTTTCTCCTGCCGCTGCTCCCGAATGCAGCACCGGCTGCAATAGGCACAGCCCTCGTGTGGCAGGCAGCCCCCGCGCTCCCGAGCCGCGCACACAGAGCAGCCGCGCTCACAGAACAGCACATGCGGAGCGTCGGGGGAGCTGCCAGGTGCGCATCCGTGCCCGCCAGGATAACAGCGGGAGACAGCATCTCCTGCTTGGCAGGGCAGTGTCCCACCCCAACCTTTTATTTATCGGTCTGACGTGACCCAGAGAAACGACTGTGGAGCTATTTCTTTCATCAACAGCTGACAATTTCTGGTACTGAATCTGCTAAATACCCTTCATAACAACTATCATTCCACGATGACTTAAGGGTGCTCCAGATAATAAGAAATGTATCACTCACTTTCCATGAAAAGCACTTTATATGTCCCCAGTTAATACCTGGGCAGTAGGATTCAATCATTTATTTACTGCTACTATCATTTATAGAATAGATTATTATTGTGCATGCAGGGAGTAAATTATCCTGTACAGAATACATCAGGTGTTTTTTCAAATGTTTAGGCTTAGTAGTGTGTCTAAGGCCACATCCAGCCTTACTCACTTATTGAAAATATATTTAAAACTGACACAAGTACTACAGAAATGCATCCAGAAAGAGCCTATGTAAAACCATTCTACAAAGTGTACACACAGCTGAAGTGTAAATGTTTCACAAATCATGTGTACAGGCACAAATCCACAGGTATGTGATTATCCTCTTTAATCTTGGGAGGCAGCAGGACTGGAATGCCACAGTGAATATTAAACTATATATCTTTCCCATATAAAAGTTAGACCATCAAACTTTGGACAGTCTGGTAAGAGCTGACAGATTTATAACAGCGAAGCTTTTAATTCAGTTACTTTGTTCAAAAATATGTTGAGGATACCTTGAGTAAAAGGCAACACTTAAAGAGCGTTTAACAATTTCTAGTAATAGTTAAAACTTGTTGGTTGTAGCTTTCTCTTTCTACAATCCTTGTACTATTGTTAGTACTGTCATCCTGGGACACAGTTTTATGTACGATCTATAAACTGAAAAGTTCTAGAATCCTACCTCTTACATACAGCTGTAAATTAATATTTTGATTTTTTGCACATCATTATGAAAATAATTAATGGACCATTATATTTATTATGTCTTGCTGAAATAAATGCAACCTATAAACATTCCATTAATTAGATTTATAGTTAAGAACCAGATGAATGAATGCTTGATTATTCAAATCTTACTGTAGTTATTAGCCTGCGGCAATTACTTAATATTCTGTCTAAACTGGATCAAACTGATTCTTTAAAACTGCCATATTGCATGCCAACAAAACCTACAATAAAACTTTCTTGCAAGTGCACAATAGGAAACATTCCACTGATATCAGTACTCAGTGCTATAGTCCTAACTACACAAGATGCAATAATAACACCTCTCAAAATCAACAGGACTGCTCATGTAAGGACAAAAACAAAGAAAAACTAGGCAGCCCAGTCAAGCCTGCCCACCCACAACAGATACACACTTAGAAATAAGTATCAGTTTCACCAAGATTAAACAAATGGCCTTAAGACTACAGAAAGTGAAAACAGTAAATACTGGAATGGTTTTGTAAAAATAGAAGGTTTTGTCATGTAATAAAAAAAGGTGTTTGCCAATAACATGAACTCATAATGCTTGGATTAGTGCTACCATCTTCAGGGAAGTTCCTAAGCATTGACCATGTTTATACTCATCTATTGTGTTACCACACATTGAATGTTTCAGCTGAAAGCTGAGCTTATTCAATCTATTTGATAATCCATCATAAGCGGGACATTTTCCTCTACCAGATGAATTATTCGATTGATATTTCAGAAGGAAAGAAAAAAGCAAACATAAATTCAAAGACCTTCAGAACTCATTATGGCTTCCCTGGAGTTAAAATTCTGTGTAGAACTTCTCCAAGCCAGAGATATGCTGACTTTGCTTGTAATGATACTGACCAATCAAGAATGAAGTTCCATGTATAGATACGTACTAATTGCTTACAAATTACCCAAATTCATAACAAAGTTAACGCTGTACCTCTGTTCACAGCCTTCGCACACAGACATTTGTGGCTTTCTAGAGTAAGTCTGTGAGCAGAGGTTTTAATTCTATACAGTAGCTGAAGTTCTCACAGTTCTGGAAGCCCAGCTAGTTGCAAGCCAGTGACTGGAATGAAACTACTGTGCATCTTGAGAAAGCAGCCACATCAGTTTTCCAAAAACTAACACAAAGGAGCAATTTGCCTGTGCGGGCCCTATGCATGGTAGTGGTTACTTGGCAGTAACCTGACATGTTGATGAAGGTGGCCTTGAAGAACTCTCAGGATTCGCACTGATTTAGTCTATTTCTCAAACATAGCATTAAAATACTAACTTCCACATAGAGAAGGAAGAAGAGAAATACATGTAGATATACAATATATATAGAATTGTTGCAACTTGTTACACAATTCCAGCCAAACCCTGTAGGTTAATGGAGAAAAACAACAAAAGCCCACCCAAAGCAAACACGATCACCACCAACCCCAAACAAAAAACCCAAACCCCAATGGACAGCTAGAAGCCTGTATGGAGAAAACAGCTTTTCTTTGTGCCTATTTTCAGGATTACATGATCACGACTTTCAGAGATGATTCTTTGAATACTTTGAAATAAAAACCTGTCCACTAATAATATTTCAGCAATTTCCCTCACTATTTTTGTGTAATAAACCCAGCACTAAATAACAAACAAGTATTTTAGATATTATTTGACTATAAGATACTTATATCGAAATGGTGACAACTGCAAAGCGACAGAATGACTTTGAAGTAATTTGTTATTCCACGACGGATTTCAGCCTGAAAGTTGGAAAAGCTGTCGAATACCTAAGCTACCTTTCTCCTGCACGTCACCTCCACAGTTCGCTTAAGGGATGGTTATGTCCCCGTCTATCAGAGCACGGCAATAGCTGTCAATTCCAGAACCGCTCAGTCCATGAGAGCAGAGCCGCGGGACCGCCGCCGACCCGCGCTCGCCGCTCCCCGCGCGCCCCCTGCCGGCCCCGCGCCCCGGCGCGTCCTGCTCCACCCAAGGTTCTGCCTTCTCCACACCGCTCATTTTCCTCTAGCGTGAACCTCAATGCTCCCTTCTAAAAAGAAGAGTTTGCAATAAGAGGGGAAAAGAGAGAAAACAACTGCTCTTGTATTTCGTAATGCACCTGCGAGGTGGTTTAAGTTTATCTTCAGATGACTGTGAAAAGTGCTTGGGAGATTCTGAAGCTAAGGCGGCTAAAGATACTTCTTATTCCACATTAAAACTTCTCCAGGATTTTTTTAAACCGATTGCTAAGTTTATAAAATTATGCAGTTTGAATTCTATTAAGTGAAATAAAATCACATTTAAGATTTCTTTTAAAATAGTTATAATATTATATATTTCTTTTAAAATAGCAGTTAACAGGGAATACATAAACAATGCAAAAACATAACTGCTTCTTGCCAGCTGCAATTTAATCAAAATGTGGCCCTGATTTTAGAAGGGATCATAAGATGGGATGATAGTTGAAAAGCAAATGCAGGGGCAAAAGCCCAACAATAGCTAAAGAACAAATAAAGAAATGCCAAAAATTTATTGTTGGTTTGTTTTTTTTTTTTTACCCAGGAAGGAAAAGGGAGCTTTTTCACCATAAGATTTATCAAGTACCTAAAGAAATGTCATGTATTTGAAGTGTTAACTTAAGAACAATATATGTTACTTCTGAAATGTAATCCCTCATTGTGTTCTTTCCTTATGACTACTTTGTTATTTGCTGTTCTCTAGGAATGTGTTCATTCTAGAAACCGATCTAGGTTTTTTCCTAATAAAGTAGAATGCTTGCAAAAATATTTTTAAAATGAAGAATCTGACTCAGTTGCCACTTTTCCTGTGGGGAATTGGTTTTAGGCTGCCTTTATCTCAACCCTCAAGTTTTCTCACTCTTCCCCTCTGGTTCTCTGCCCCATCCCACTGAGGCAGAACAAATGAGCAGCTCTGTGGGGTTTCCTTGCTGGCTGGGGTTAAACCACAACAGGGTAAAAACTCATTGAAACAGAAGTGACAGAGTGGAAGAGTTACAGCACCCCCATTCAGTACAACCCTCAGCCATATACTTAACAGTGTTATATTTAACAGTGCTACTAAAGGTGCTAATTAAGAGCCATCTCAAGCTTTGTCACGAGTGGCAGCAGCACAGGAAGATTTAGAAAACGAGTGCACCACCAAACTTGAAAAAAAATTATTTAGTAGTGATTTAAAACATTCACCCCCACTAATCTGAAAATAGGTGAAGAGGGTAGATCACAAGCAAGATCCACAGTGATGAAGGAGGAACTCTAAGGCAGATGCTGCAAGGATTTCAGAAAATGAATGATTGCAACAATAGTGAAGAGTTACATCTTTTATCATAAATCTGGAAGCAAGGTAATTTACTTTCCTGGATCTTTTTCCCCCTAGGCCTTCTCCCTCTAGCTACTGCTTCGATTCCATCAATATAATTCACTGGCTTTTCAGTGTGTTACCTGTCATTGTCTGTGCTAGGATTCCGAGTTCATCAGTGCACCATTCTTGGCTGCTCTCAGCTCTCTCCTATCCTAGAGCTCCCACTGATATGATTGCTGGTTATCCCAGTATTTCTCTCTCCTCACCCTAGGACTTCTTTACTTTTCTTACATTGTGAGAGGTTCTCTGCCAACCCTCATAATTAACAACTCCAATTCTCTCTAATGTAATGGATTCTTGCCTTCACAATCCTATTTATCTTCACTACACTCCAAAAGGCAGCTTTTGCCTCCACTGAATGGTGCCCATAAAGAACAGCCCAGCTGATTCATACTAACTGGCTTATTTTTCCTGGTTTATGTGAAACACCCATTATCACTTGCAAACTTGCTCTGATAACTCTGTTGAGTTTCAGTCTTCTGAAGCATTTTTTTAAGCTTTGCCTCAAATGGTCACAAAGCACTCTATAATTCAATTACAAATATGCACCAAGAGCTGTATAATTCTCTAACACATTGAATTAGCCACAGGTTACCAATGAAAACAGTAATAAATCATTTAACAGCAATCCAAAAACAACCTGCAAAATACTATAACATGGTTACTTGAAACAGCATGAAGAGAAAAAAATGTTACAATTGTCCCTTCCTGCACTCTGAAGCAAAGGAGATAACTGAAGTTCAGTTGTGGAAGAGAGCACATTACATACCTGTTTGTTGATTTTCTGTAATGATGGTCAAAAGCAAAAGCTTAGATTTCTTATCCTCTATTGTGAATCACTACATCTCACTTTTTGAAGAGAAAAGCCAAGTGATAAAACTTTTCCTGACCTTGCCTAACAGAATCCTCAAACAATGATCCAGCAGCTCATAAAGGTTTCTCCCAGGGTCCATAACACTTAATACCTTCAATTAACTAAAGAACACAATTTTCAACTTTCCTGTTCATTGAAGGCAGGGAGGGCAGGGAGTACCTAATCATGGAATACCTAAAGTCACAACACTATAGGAAGATCTAAGTTAAAAAATAGAAGAAACAAAAGCAATCTGTTCAGAATTGGTGTGTAACACATTCTTGAACTTCAGCCTTTATCAGTCTATCTCCTTTTGTCAAAGTAAGCTTTCTAAACACCACTTTTCGAAAGCCTTAAAGGCAGCTAAGAAGTGATCTTAGGACTGCTGGTCCAATCTCCCCACATTGACCTTTCTACCTTCTCTATGTAAACTCCGAGTTCAGACACAAGGCAGTCAAAATCATTTGTATTATAGAACTAGGGCTGCTCAATATAACCAATCAGTAATTTTCTTCATATACTACATATATATTAAAAAATGTGATTTATAAAGCAAAGACATCCCAGAAATTCCTTTAACTCATCAGGTATATTTTGAGCTTCCTCACGCACCAATTAATATTCAAATAATTGCCAAAATATCTGCAGCTTGGCAAATTTGCACTAATACTGAATTCATTTAACTGAAAAGAGAGTGCAATTCATTTCTGTTTTCAAATTGTCAGTTTGCTACTTTTTGTTTAAATATTTAATCTTTGAAATAAATTCACAAAACTAAAAAAAGCAGCTTCTTCTCTGACAGCCATTTCAGTCAAAATGCTGATTTTCACTTGAACATACTAATTACTTTTTTGTTGAATCAGGATGCAAGATATCTATTATTAATACTCTATGACAAGGAAAAACTTGTTTGTTTCCACTTCAAGACACACTTGCATTCCTTGGAATACAAGGTTAAAAATTGTTCAACTGAAAGACTGTTTTTGTTTTAAAAAATGTAACCATTTCTTTGGGCCTACTGAAATCTTTTAAAGAGAAGTTTTGCATTAACCTCATAGCCCCATGGCTCCTAAACGAAGAATGATTTCTGTTTTCCCAGCCCTAAATCCCACTGCTGTCATTGTGTAATACCTGCTTTAGTATTAGTTTCTCAAGTTTTGTTTGTGAATACGACAGTAAATCAATAGAGCTGACAAAACGAAGCTGCTGATAACTTCTCTATTAGCAAGTGTTCTCATACTGAGCATCACCACTGCATCCATCTTGTAATTCACCACAAATCACACAGAACAGCATTACAACCATCCACAGTGAATATTGAATTCTACATTTTTTTTAATAGTGGCACAGCCCAATGTTTTTAACTTATTGAATAATTAGTGATTTATGGACGTGTTGTGCTCATTGTGCAAAGTCAGGAATAAGGCACGTTGGGAAGATTTGCCAAGGCAGACCTGTGCCACTCTCACTGTTCACATCCAGATTATAAAACCAGTCAACACAGTGCCACTATGTCACTGGTTATTTTTGTCTCCAACACCCATTATTGTCAATAATTACAGTTGTGGAATCATACAAGGGGTAACTTACACAAGTAGTGTCCTGCTCAGTGCTAGCCTTAGGAATGAATTACTATGCTTTGTATTTGATAAAATACATATCCATCTCATAGAGTTGACATTTATTTATTCTAATATATTTCAGCAGTAAAACAGTCTTTACTTCACTTAGGATTAGTTGCTAAAGATATAATCAAAGTGACACACACAACTGGGGTAAGAGAGGGGAGAGGGGAAAACCCATTTGATTGTACTCATGGCTGACACTGAGTTAAAAGAAAAACAGTCTCCAAGTGCATCTTTTCATAATTATTGTCAGCACTTCACAGCACTTATTTCAAAGCTGTTAGAAAACTAAGGCAAACAAAAAACTGCTCACTGTTCAGTGTCCCTGGAAGTACAGTGAACATAAAACTGAAAACCAGACACTAGGATTGGATTCTTTTAAAAGAATTGTGGTTTAGATTTTTGTCTAAAATCAATTAGCAGAAGGACAATTAGAGGAATCTCTCTAGTTTTGCATTGTCTTTTTAAAAGCTGTTAATTGCTGATGTTAAGTTTTACCACAAATTCTTAATTCCTCTCCCCTCTCAAAGAGGGAAAGGATTTCCCTAAAGCTTTTATCTTAGCACTGTAACATCTTATATAATTGCAAGAAGGTTTAACTATTTCTATTTCAAATATGCACCAAGGCAACTTATTATCTAGAAAGAAACATTCTCCCAAACAGTTTGGCACTTTTCCTATCTAGTCAACGTTTGAGTAAATATTCATCAGCTACAATGCCTCTGGTGAAACATTGGGCTGTCATCTCATATTTGATCAGAACAGCCTAATTCAATTTCATATTTCCATAGATTATCATTAAAAGTATACATTCCAAATATTATTACTGGAACCTAAGCCACCAATATATTTTCTGTTACCGTAAGAAGTCATGTTTGTTTCACCTGTGAGGAAATACCTGAAGGCCATCAATCTGAGCAAACTACACTCCCCCTTTCCCATTCCAAGCTAAACTCACTTCCCTAAACCTCCAAGAATAGTTACAAAAAAACCAACCGAACAAAAATTGTTACTCCTCTGTTCTAAAAGGCTTCCAGGGATTGATGCCCGACTTGCAGACTGCTTTGATGCCCAAAAATCTCCCTCGTGGTTACTAAAGGTTGTTATTTATTTTCCCAGCTCCTTATGAATAGAGACAGTTCCCTTCTTGCAGCAGTAGTATCTTACAGCAGTTACCTACATACAGAGATTGCTTTCTGTGGAAAATTACTGATTTTACTTTATCTGTTTGCTTGCCTCCATTGTGAGGCTCTGTGAAAATTATATCTTCTGCAAAATACATCAGGATTGATGTCTTCTGATCTTACTGTGCTACATAGGGGTTTTTTTTTTAACTGATGGCCTTTTTTAGCCCCAATAATTCTTGCAAGTGTAAAGTTTATTTTGATTAGGCATTAGCAGAGATTCATCCTTCACGCCACTCAGATTTTCTGGGCAAACAATGGCACTTAATGTCACATCACTTGTGCTAAATCAATGATGAGATAACACCAGTGTATTGTTTCTGAAAAGCAGTTTATCTTCAGAAAGAATAGACAAAGCAAAAAGACCAAGGCAACCTGCAGTGTAAGAGACTGAAGCATAAAGGACTAAAGACAAAACAGTATTTCAGGGACAATCACTTTATCAGCAGAAATCCCTTCTTTGTATTAATTTGTAATGAAATACAATGAAATAGAAACTCAAGAATGAAATGACCCTTTTAAATATTTATAGAAATTTTTCTTCTCAAGAAGAGTTTCTCATGAGGTAGATGGTTACATCTCCCATCCACCTGATCTTCAAATTCTTAAAAGCGTTCCAATAGTTTTGCCACTTTCAGTCCCAAACTGATGCCAGATTAGCTGCTGAGCAATCTGCTCTTATTTCAGTGCACCAAAATATTTTGACTACTTTGCAAAAAAAAAAAAACCAAAAAACAAAACAACTTAATGGCACAGTGACAGCCCAAGATTGCAGCTCATGCATATTAACTTGCTTACTTAACCATCTTCTAATTCCTGCCCTCAAAATTCCTTTGAAGAACAGCAGTGGGAAGAAGTGCAATTCTAATATTACTTTATTCAAATACTTTTTAACATCTGAACGAAATTCAGCTGACTCATCAAGTCAAAGTTGCTGACTGTATGGCATTAGTTATTTGGTTTTTAACTCAGAAATAAGTTTACCCCACTGACTAGGCAATTAAGCACAAACCGAAGCAAAACTGTTTACAGAAGAATTTATCTTAAGGCTATTGCAACCTCTGTCTGCAAGACAAAAGTGGACTATGTCTTTTATCTGACCATTATGTTTGACTGTTAATTTCCCTTAATTGTCACATCTAATAAAAAAATTCATGTTGATGCAGTGGTATCATCAGTAGAATTTACAAGATTTTTTTCTAGGCAAAAACATCCTTAAAATCATTTTTATTAAATATTATTGAAGTACTGACTTTCCTCAATATCAAAAACTATTCAGAAGAAGATGTCTGATGTTATGGCATCTGGATTTATATGCAACACCTGTAAGATGGCCAAACTACAAGGGCTCCTCATCTAAACAAAGTCCCACAATCTCATCCTCTTTCTGTTTCAGAATAAAAAAACCTTGAGGTGAGGGAACCATATAGATTTAAGAACCAATGGAAGGAAGTGTCTCAACTATCAGAAACTTGGCAGTCACATCCTCAGGTCCTGCTTACATGAACTAGAATTCTTGTACTAAATTCTCCTTGACACTGAGAAAATTTTTTAAATTACAGTGACACATCAGTAGATTTAAGAGTAGTTCTTACCTTCTGAATAGCCTTGGCCCATCTTGCTTTTGCAAAATTACCTCCATTACCTTGGTCTGTATTTCTCCTGGAGAAAAGGAGGAGAAAAGAAAGACCTACTCAGAAGAGTATGAAAAGAAATAATTAAAAGAAATCTGGTAGATCTATGGACAAGTGGATCAAAGTCAGGTAGATTCATCACAAACTCACAATATCACCTTTGGATTACAGGGGGGTCTGTTAAAGCTAAGAGTTTACTGGCTTGAAAACACACAACCCGTTCCTCATATTTTCAAGGTATGAAAGAACATTGGCAAAGGAATAAATTTCCCAATTATAGTGGCTCGTAAATCAGGATTACCAAGTCTTTAACATGAAATGGCAGGAGGAAAGACAGAAAACAACAACAAAATCCAAACTACCAAGAGAGGGGAAAAAAAGGAAACGTTGGAATTTCCTCAGTAAAGGCATATCCTTGTGAGACAGACACTGTCACCAAGTCTTTGCCAACTGCACTAAAGGAGTTACTGGGAAGCTACGTTACAATAAAAACAATACTCCCTCCCCCCAAACAAGTACCACCAAAAAACCCCTAACATTTACCCCAATCAAGCTTTGAAATACCATCTGTTGCATATTTGGTTGCCCTCACAAAGAAGTTGCAAACTTGCACAGGCCAATCAGGGCTCGTTATTCAGCTATTTCACCACAGCTGTGAAGAATGCAGATTTAAACTGAAAAATGCTAATTCCAGTCGCGGCTGTTAAACACAGGTTAAACTAATGAGTGGAGACTCCACCACACTTGAAAGATTCCAAGTAACTCAAAAGACACTGCCTTGTACAATACCATTTAAGTTGCAAAATAAAAAGTATACAGTAAAATTCTACACATATAAATTACGGAGGACAGTAGAAACCTGTTTACTGAGTTAGGTTTTTCCACTGTATTTATATTATACTTTAGTGCCATCCCTTGCTCTACACATTACTATTTAATTATCTTGGACTTTTGGAACAGTGCTCTTTTATTTGAGGAGAAAAATGTTCCCTCTGATATGCACAGCTGAGTGCACATGATGCAAACTAAGTATGAAGAGCCTTGTCTTCCCCTGCCCTCGTCTCTGAGGCTGCATGTCTGCAGGTTCAGCCTTTCTCCTGTTCACAACTGGTTTTGTTTTGTTTTAAGGTCAATGAACCAAGTGATACTAGTAATTGGTCCACCCCATCCCAGAGTTGTTAACTAGACTGGAAATACTGGGTAATTATTAACCTTAAGAATTATCAGGGTAATTAACCTCAAGGTCAGATGGAGATTGAGTTGTCAGTGTTGATTCAGAGGGATCAGAGAAAAACAGCTTTCTCTGCCTTAACTAAAAGGAAGTAGGGAAAAGAGTATTCTTAAGTTTTGAGGCATAATGTACACAGGGAGACAAAAACTGGTTTGCAATACTTTTAGGAAGTCATCAATCTGTGATCAGAGTGCTGACCAGAGCAGGCAGACAAGGCAGTTGAATGCACTGCTTGTGTCACTTAGAAACTCGGCACAGAGAGACACAGCAAGGAGCAGCTCTCTACCTGTCCACTTCCTGCTGACATAGTGACAGGTCCAGTGTGGACAAAGAGTTGTTAATTTTCTATTCAGATCTAGGAAAACTAATTAGTTACCTGGCAGAGAACACTTTGTCGACGCTGAACAAAGCCTCTGATGAGATGTGATTTACAGGACATCTGGGTAACAAAGCCCACCAGACACTGCTGGGAATGATCAGTCCTGCTAACTGAACTAGGCACAAGGAACACACGTGCCAGACAAAAGCATTACTACAATTGTTTGAAACAAAGAACATAAACAACAGCAGATTAGGGAACTTTACACAAGCATTAAGGCAGAAAATAAGGGAATCATAGTTGATAATTAGAAGAGCATTAATTGCCAGTGGTTGAACAACAAAAAGTTTGAAAACAATGACAAATGCCTTAAGAATGCCTGCAAATCATACTGATTTACCATCCCCACAACATAATACCCAGCTGTGGTCTCTGATGCAGTCCAGACCACAAGAACAAGAGGGGGAGAAGTACAAGAGAAACCTCAGGAGAAGTCCAGCAATATTCAGGTCTGGTGAGCTCAGCAAGCAGCCCAGGCAAAAGTTTTGATGCACCATGCATCAAACTCAGCAGGCTTTCACATCTCTTAGGCAGAAGGACCAAAATAATCAACCTTGTTGCAGTGATTTACCAACAGAAGACGGATATGTGCAAAGGAATGCACAGACTAGATAAACATGAGGGCTCTTCAATCTGGTTTATCAAAAGCTAAGGATTTTTAACAGAAAACAAAAGTTGCATTGATATTTTTATTTAATAGATGTTTTCCCTCTTCATTTTGCTGGCCAAATACATTAAAATTCCTCTAGCATTGCAATGATGATTTGCATTTTCATGGCACCTCCTGTAAAATTAATCTCACTACAGACTTCATTGTAAGGCAGTTAATTATATAGCAGTTGCAGTGTGGCCACATACAGACAAAAACTGACATCTTCTGAATGCTTATTTGTTTGCAATATGCAATCCTGAACATCTGCATTAGTTTCTAAGTATTTATCAGTAATTCCAATTTTGTCAGATTTGAATATAACTAGAAACAAACTGTGGAAGAAAAATTGAAATAATTTCACTCTATTACGACACTTTTTATTTGACAATTACCACTCCCCACTGGCAACAGTCAGGCTGAAATTAACATCATGTGCTTAAATCAATCTCCAATGGCCATATCAAGAAGACTTATACTTGGATAGTACACCACCACAAAACTTTTTGGTTTTTTTTTCCTTTAAATGTGCCTTTCAGAAAATTCCAGTAATGCTCATTCTCGTACAAATATGGGATAAGGCTGATGAAAATTTTGAGTTTTATTCTGCATTCTTTAATAGCTCTGGAGGGGCATAGAAAAGAATACAGAAAGATGAATAACAGCTTCTCTGCTGTTCAGAATACCAAGTGTCTCAATTCCAGTGCTGTAACTTTTGAACGTGCACAATTTAATGTGCATTGGAAGTAAGGTTGTAACATACCCCAAACTTTTATTTGAGGATTCACACACTCGTTTAGACTGCCATATCACAAGTTCTTTGGGAATATTTCTGCTGGTGCAGTTGCTACCACAGTCTTGCACACGGAGCCAAAGCAACATTAGCAGTATTACACACACCTGGGCTACAAAACCTGTCCTTGCTTCAGCACCAGTGAACACCTGAAGCTGACTGCACCGAAATAGGTTTCAGCTGAAAACAAGGTGCTTTACATCCCCAGCTTTCAAGCCAACTCCTGCACCTCGTAGAAGGAACCACTATTCTTACCAGAAAATATGTCTGGGACACGGAACTATTAAAATGGTATCCTATAAAGGATTTTTGGACTATAAAGCTGTACTTCAATTTTAAATTTTTCACAGGCCTCAATTACACAATATAGATAAAAGAATCATTATAACATTAAAAAAACTGTACAGTAAGTAGCAGTTTGGTAAAACACTAAGAACTGTAGGCAGAACTTGTCCATCTCAGATATAATCAGATTTAAAGGAAATTAATGATGTGGTAAAATTGCAAAGGAAAATTAAGTGATCTAGGCTTTCCACAGTTAACTATACCACAGAAAGTCTTCCTTTTTTTAAGCCTTGCATAGAGTCATACAATTCAGCATTACCCAACAGCCTCATGTAGACATTTTTATGTATTAGTCACAAAAGAAGGCAGACTTTCCTCCAAGATACTTTTCTGGTATCACTAAATCTATACCCCTACACAGGTTCCCTTTTACATATGCTCAAGTTGCTCTTGAAAATTTAGTTTTCAAACACCAGAGCAGAGAACAAAACTTACTTATAGATCAGCAACCAGTTAATCATCTCCACAGTAAAATTTTAGTTTTAAATCTGAGTAGGCTTTTTTTCTTTTCCATTTGCTGTCTTATTGTCTAAAATAGTAAGTTTCAGTAGCTATATTATCATCTTCAATAACACATTTATATTACTACAGGCTTTCACTTCAAATAGTTTACAGTTTTGAGTTCCTGGTGGTTTTTAAAACTAAAAGTGCAAGTTCCTAGTTTCTTTGAGACAAGGTACTAAATTTTATCAGTCTGTATTTTGAGAGCAACATTACTATAGCAATGAAATAACATTTTTGATTTGAGATCACCTAAAACACATAGTACAGCAATAAAATCTGTTTTTTAGCCATTCAGATTCAAAAATTTCACAATGCACAAACAGAAACTAAAACATGCTTACATATCTGCTTTAGTTAAGTTCAGTTTTTCTTTCAGCACTCTTTTACAGGTTACTTGCCTGATCATTAAGAACTTAAATCTTATATAAGACCTACATCTTTTGACTCACCTACAGAGCAAATGAATGAAGTTTGAAGGTATGCATTTATCCTCATAAGAGAACTCATATTTTTTTCCCATTTCAAACTTTTCCTCCAGTTCTTCACAAGGTTTTCATAGGCATAATTCACACTGGCGTCGATCTTCCTGAAGAAAGAGGTCTGGCCCTGCTTGCCTCTAGAAATACCCCTGAGCCAAGTGTGCACAGCTGCTAAAGGTTACCCATCAATTACTGCAGTCCTGGGCACAATTAACTATTTGGTGCAAGGAAAGTACCTCCTGTCCCTTGTCTTTTCAGTCCTCAGATCAGTCAGAAGTCTGATCACAGTGTGACTTATTTACGGGATGGTGCTGTCTCTGTTAAAACTGATTCAGAAAATCACAGCTTGCTTTAACAATTACTTTTCAGTAATGTTATTTTAGTGTTCTGACTCACAACATGAACCAATAAAATTGGTTTTTTTCATCGTGGTACTCTTCTGTGTAGTTGAGGATGAGTACCAGGAAAAAGAAATAACAACTCCTTAAACTTCTGTATTTTAGGCCACTTCAAATGTTTAGACTTCAAAATATGTAGAGGAATTTTAGATTCAACACTGTGCGATTTTCTTGTTATTTGATGAACTATTATTCTCAAACATTAAATGTCCCTTTCTTGAAAGGTTTGGGTTGCAAGATTGGGTAGTATCTTGTTTTCATTATGTTGGAGGAATTTATTCAGTTATATTAAACCTTGTTCTAAAGAACCACTACAGCTGCAGGCCTGGTGCTAAAGGGTGTGCAAACAGAGATGTACAGTAATCCACAGCTGAACTATTTAAATTCCAATTCTTACCACTCAGAGATATGAACTGGATTGTAAACTGTCTTTCAGACCTATCAAAACCACAGCTTGTGATATTGATATTGTATATTTAATACAGTGCCAGTAAGTAATAGGTCATATTTCCCCCTACATTGCCACAGAACAGCAGCTTTGAAGAAAGATTCTATTTTTTTAAGGCCTGCCAAGACAGGAAATCAACATTTTACAAAGCAACTTCCAAGCTTTTCTGATGGATATAAAAATATTACAAGGCAATGTTGCTGCCTGGGAAGCCCCCACAAGACACATTATCTCCTCAGTGCTGCAATAGCTACATTAATTGTTTCCAAACTGCAAGACATTTATCTGAACAAAAGAACATGCAGTTAGGACAGAAGCTGACTGACGAGACCAAAGGCTATGGCAGAAGACAGGTGACACAAGGAAACACATGTTGATGTGAATAAGACATTATCAAGACATTGTTGTGCTGTCCGGTGAAGTTGCAGCTTTTAATCAATCTTGAATCTGTCAAAGTGTCATCTTGGATTGTTCCCAGAAAGCAAACAATGGCTATCTGACACCGAGGGAAACTTTATGCATTTCTCCTGATTTTTTGCCTGGATTTGCCACAATGCAGATATTTGTTAGTCCCCAGTTTCTCACCTATTTCAATGCTGTATCATTAAAACAATTTTTTTTCTTCTAACGCACCCAACTCAAAAAATAACAATGTGGCTATTTTTTTTTCCCAAATATATACTTGAAAGACATATTTCTTCAATCAACTAAACTCAGTTTTCTCTTACAGAATCTCTCTATCCATAACCAATGCCTAGACTTTCAATTCTATTAAAAAGCCATCAAAATCAGTAGTATGAAAGTATTTGATTGAGTATGCATGCAATAAACAAAATAAATTGCTATGCAAGTATAGTAAACTAATTCCAGTGAAGTTTTCCCTGCATCTGAATATAATGGTATCTTTCAGGATAGCAGCTTAAAGATGAAATACGACACAGCACTAGGAGCCCAATCAAACTTTTCATAAACATTTGCTGCTCTTCCCATGGCAACTCTCTTTTCTCCTGTTGTGTAGATGATTATGTAGAGTTCTTATGCCTCCACCTGAAATGGCTGTTAGAGACCAAGTCATACAGACAAAGGGAATTTCTCTGCAGACCTGATACCTGACAACTATTTTAGTTTTTCTGTGAGTGAACAACTTTCCCAGTAGTTTCAAGGGAATACTTGCACAGAGATGGAATCTTTTCAATCTTTTACACACAGCTATGAGTATTAATTAGATAAACTAGTTCCCAGAAGCCAACAAGGTTGCCTAAAAAATTTACTATTATGTAAGGTCTAAGTAAAATGTGTTAAACTTTATAGCAAGTAAACCTTTTGGGAACCAGAGATAAAATAACTGCATAACAGTAATAGAGTTAATATAGTTACCTGGTATCAGAAACCTCCAAGAAGGCATAGAACTTAATTACCTAGACAGGTAAGAGAACAGTATCCAAATAATAACTAAATGCAAAACCACCCATCACTAATCACAATGTCAATTTCTTTTTAGATTTTGAAAATAATCTGCAAGTTCTGAAGGGCTGGGAACCAGGGGATGTTCACAGCCAAAAGCCTTGCATAGATAGACAACTTTTGTTAGCCTGCCCCTTTCTTTTCTTCTTTCGGACCTTATTTCTTTTTGGCAGTAAATAGGAAGCAACACCATGTTACACATGATCAGTTATGCTTAGCTATTCTGTAATTTAACTTTGAGGAATCTCTCATGGAATGATCACTACAGAAAACAAACTTACACGTTCAGACACTATCTGTTTAAACAGCTGGCTATGTATGGAAAGATGGCTTCATAACCTGTAGCCAAGAGGTGGAGGTGGAAATTTTAACAGTTTAGAAATAATTTTATGCTTGTCTATGATTTTTTTCTGTTATCTAGGCATGAATAATGAAACATATTACTGGAAAAATGGCTGTAAACGGATCGCTTCTAATTAATTTAGACCTCAGCAATTGTTTGCTTCTCTCTGTATGCAAAACCAGGGAAGATTAATTACATTTTTAAGAGGCCATTTAATGCTCATGACGTTTCAAGCATTAAGAAACTTCTAAGACTACCACATAGAAGTTTTCTTTTCAGTTTTCACCCATTTGAAAATAAATCTGCATTTTATTGTCACAAATCACTAATTTGTTTTAATTGGTATCAGTTTAATGAATATTACATTAAAATCAACATTGCTAGTGGCCGCAGGTCACGAAGTCCAATTTCAGTAAAGTATCTCCTTTTAACACAGCAGTTACAGTCACCTAAACCATTAGAAAAGAGGCAGCACTGTTAAAGCCAAACACTTTAGAACCAGATACTCAACCCCAAATTTGTCCCTACAACCTATGTAGGTCTAGTATGATTTTGTGGGCACCATATCCCTCCTTTTCCTGTGTATGTATGACATCTACTCATCTGGCCTGTGTAGGCAGAAAGAAATAAACATATATGGTTTACTGTCCATTTAAATAATGGATTTTTAGTTGTTTTATTATAATGTAATCAGATCTTTTTCATCCTTGTTCAATGATTGATTTACAGTTCTATAGAGAAAACAAGTATCACAGGACAAACCAATATCCTTTTTAAAAGAAAAATCCTTGTCCATGTTGCTGTACTTCCTTAGGTTTTGGGGTTAGTCAGTTGTTTTTTTGAAGAAATATTTGTTCCACTTTATTTGTTTTGGAAATGCCCCTAGTTGATTTTACACTGTTCACTTTAGTTTGTGATTGACAGGTATATCTGTACATTTCTGGCTGTTCTGGATATACAGCAACATTATTTCTGCCTCAGTGGTACCACAGAGATCAACCATGAGATCATTACTCCTGTAAGAAGTAGCATTCAGCACTGGATACTAATAATGCATAAACAGTGAACCAACTGATTTATCCTATGGCTACTATGGAGAGGTGAAATGAAGTATAACAAATGCTTGATTGCTAATTTTTAAAAATTCACAGGTATTCCTTCATTAATTACATTATTTGGAGAAAAACTCAGATGATTTCTGGGTTTGGGTTTTTTTTAACCAGTATTTTCCCCTCCTCTGTCTGTGTCTTTTTTAAAATTTTTTTTAAGCCTCCAGGAGAAAATATATGACTCCAATAAGAGATCACTTAATCTTTTACCACATCCTTCAAATTTTGATTTAGTGAGTTTTTGCTTTATGAAAAAAGTTAATCAGTTGCACTTAACTAGTCATCAGTCGACACCTAAAGGCAGCAGCTATAAACACCACTTATGTATATAATCAAAGAATTGAAAAATAAATATCAGTCTAAAAAAAAGCTTAAGGAAGAAATCTTGAACACATTAACAGTTAAATATTTACAGGACAGTTAATTTTGGTGTTTACTACAGTTATTAAAATCAAATAGTCTCATCTACTTCCCTAATTTTTCAGATTTTTAGTACAAATGCAGTTATTTGGACTAAATACTCATCTCTATCTTTAATTAAGCTTTAAAACAATCATATTTCTGCTCAAAATTTTTGGAAATACCTATTATTAGATAAAAGAACTTTCCATCTAAAAATAGTATCCTGTAGTCCAGTGCTGACCCTCAATTTAGCAATATAAAAGTTCATTTAATTTCAATAAAATTATTTGGTAGAAAGGGCTAAAGGAAAGAGTTCCACAGTCAGATTGGGTTAACTTCTTTCAGTTTAGCTTAACCTGCTCAGAGGCTCAGATCTCTGTTGAAAATGACACATCAGCACAGACGATATGCTAATGACTGGACATGTGCTTAGAAAAACACAGAGAAACAGCCCTTGGATACTGCCATTACTGACAGCTCTCGCCCTGAGGAAGCACTTGCACTTTGTAAATACCCTGCAAGGACTGACTAGGAAATGTAAACAGGCTGAGGCTGACAGGCACCCCAGCAACGTTGTGGCACCTTGTCCATGTGCAGTCTCTGACCCTCTGCATCCCTGAGCTTGAGCTTTTTGCAGACTCATTTATTTGCTATTTTTGTGTTGTGCACCAGGACCCTTCTTTTTTAGAGTACATGGAAAGGTCATTTGAGTGCATAAAGATGTTATTGCATCAGAGAATACATAACTTAATAATGTAACAGTTTTTATCATATTTTCTCCTGTGTTTGAGCTAATTTTCTAGTACCACTGCCGTTAGACATGATTTAAACATGAGTCTTGTGCCTGACACACCAAATACTCCTGCTGCCTTTCCCAAGAGCCTGTTCTACCCCTCATCAAGACAGAACACCTTTTGGAGTGTCAGCTGCTCACAGTGTCTTTCCTGCACAGCTACAGATAAAGGACACCATGAATGAAATGTAATACAGTCTGTGACAGCTGATATGAAAGCCAAAATGAACAGCAGAGGGAACTTTTTTCCTCACCAGTTTGCCTTTCGAAAGAAGGGAAGTGATTATTTCAACACAGAGAGAGCTCTCCCTGCTCAGAGACCACTGCTGAGTGGTATTCTTAGAGACTGACTGGGCTCCCTCTTGAGCATTCAACTTTCAACTTCACTCAGCAGAAGGTGATGGCAGAGAAATAACACAACTGTTGCCACCTTATTCCTTGCCCCTTTCACCATCATGCATCATCATTTTCCACACTCAGGAAAGCAGAAAGACAGCAATTATTTTCCCTTATTTTTTTTCCCACTGCATTCTTGCTTGTTCAAAACAAATAGACAGAAAATATTAATTCTCTTCTGGAAAACTTCCGAAAATGGAGGCAGACTGTCTAGGTAAACATATTAGCTTCAAAAATGGAATCAAATGTCTTTCCTGCTTTCTACATGAAATGGAACAGTTAAAACACCCAAATCATGTCAGGAGTTGCTTCCTTTCCTTTCTTAAGCTTTCAGAAAGTCACTATGGAATAGCTGAACCCTATGTAGACACATGCTCAAGGCTGAGAACATGACAGGTGGGCATGTATTTGCCATAAATGAACACAGAAAAGCAAATAAATTCTTGCCTTTTCATTACAAATTTAAAAAACTCTGACACATTCTTGCTTAAAATAATTTTATGTGTATCACACTGACATTCAGATATTTCAAAAGAAATTAAAAATCAACAAATGATATCACATGTCTGATAAAATACCTTAGTTTGCTTTCTTGTATGCTGAGCCCACTTTCCATGGATGACTGACTATCATTTGTATCTTGGTGTGAATGTCTTGTCTGTTGGAGGGGTGTCCCTCTGTGCCAGCCTTGGCAATCTAAATCTGTGTGAGTATCTGTAGAGAAGGAAAAAGCTGCTAGAAATCTTTCAGTCCATTTTACTGCTAAAAAAGGAAGTACACATCAAATTAATTAACTTAATTCATTAGATGGATGGTAATAGGGAATTATCAAGTCAATTGCAAACATTATAATGATTACATCACTTATTACAAGAACAGCAGAAAGAGTTCCAAGATAATCTTCTGATTGTTACCTTAAAAACTTTGAGAGGCCTAAACCACTTACCTTCTTGTTATACAAACTTCATTTTACAGTTTAAAGAATGACCTACTGCTGGACCGGGAAGAAAATTGATCTTTTAAACTTCCGTCCAACTTGCCATGTACCTCTTATGTGTCCATGCACAGAATTCTGAGATCTGATTTTTTGTTTTGTTTGGTTTTGGTTCTCTTGGGTTTTTTGGTGTGTGCTTTATGTGCTTTATGTGAGGAACCAGGCTCTACTTTAATTCCACATGCTATTGGCCTCGAACTGACTTTTTTTTGTTTCCTAAGTTCTAGGCTCTTGAGAGAAACATGACAAGTCTCATCTCCAACTGGAGGTACAAACGGATTTCCTGCAGAACATTTTGCTCTATGAATCATCCTATTAGCTTTATTGAGAGGTAAAGGGTCATGATCTGACCCTGATTGTGAAGAAATCTACCTTGATGATGAGAAGAATTTGTGTGCCCATCTCTTTTTTTCTACTGAAATGATGCTTTATTTTCCACCAACTGTTTACCAACACCAGGCAAGCTGCCAAAAGTTTATGTCATATCTTTTGCTCAAAGTGAATGCCAGCACTGCTGTGAAACATGCAGAAGATAAAGGTAACACTTTGGAAAACAGGATGTTTTGGTTTTCCTGCTGCATATGTTAATGCCAACTTTTAGGTTCTAAGTAATATGTGAATGATTAAACTAACTAAAGTGGTCTGTACTTCGAATTCTATACTTTGTGGCATGAGTTTTCCCAACCAGTCTATTATGATTTTTCAGGACCTTGGTTCATGCTGATCAAAGTTGTATCAGAACAATTAATTTTCTCATTTGCTAATCCCTTGGCACATCAATGCATTGTATGGTGACTAATGCAGAAACAGGGATTAATTTCATCATCGCTACTTTGTTCTTGCTACTTCATTTGCTAATTAGTGTATATGAAAAATGTGATAATGAGTTGGATTTCAACCAAGCCTGAGATGTGAGTTCTGCACGGTATTTCCCAAAATTATTAATGAGGTAAAAGTTCTGTTGACTTTCAGTAGGCTTGGTAAAATGACATCTTAGTTCCCAAGACACACAAATGATTTTCCAAATTACAGCTATTACCAATTGCTTCAGTAAAATTATCTTTCATTTCTTTAGCTTATACTATTTATGTAAGGTGTAATTGAATGTTAAGGAGCAAGCTACATATCTCTAATGCTGAATTCAAGGAAAAAACAAGACTTGTCCTTTAAATTTTCCTCTGTCATCTCTTACAAGACAGACCTAACAAATCTGAAGGAAAATTATTGTATTTCAAAAAGCCCTGATTACCCTTTTAAAAACTTGCCTTTTAGAAACATGAAAAATGTTTGCAATTCAAGTACAGTATTTATCTAAAGTCAGTATTTTATTGCTGTGACTTTGCTTGCGGAATTTTAAATACAGTAGGTCCTCATTTCACTTAGCAGCCTTTTAATGGAGCTCAGTCTAGCCAGCAATGGTGAAAGGGCAACTTCATTGCTGCCACAACTGACTTCAGGTGATACTTCTAGAAAAGGACTGAACTACTGATGAGAACACATCTCTGTGTTACTCCATGCAGGGCTTCAAGTCCAAATGAAGCCATACTATTAAAGCAGCAGGGAAGGCTCTTCTATTCCTGCCCATTATCTGGCATTCTCAAATGAACATCTTTCAGGGATTGTCAAAAGTACCTGCAGTCTTCTACCTTTCCAGTGTAATTCGTCATAATAAGGAGGCTGTACTGGTTCCAATAGTCAAGGACAGATTTTTCAGATGCTCACAGCTGAGCTGAGTCATTCAATAGGATAAGCAACGAAAATGCCCTAGCCAAAGCCCAGGTAGATGATAAACCTGACTTTCTCAATAACCAAGATATAATGCTTTTGAATTCTTTCCTCAATGAAGAAAACTGCAGTGTAAGAGTGACCTCTACAGGATTTCCACAGTGCTCTGTGACTACAGTCCCAGGGACTGTCTTTGGAGCATTTTCAAATATGTTTTTTTGAAAACAGAATGCAATCTTCAACATACAAACCAACACTCTCTTCAAGCAGCAGCCTGAAATCACCAACAATATGAATTTACATCTTATAGAGTAATTAGAATTCCTATACCAGATTTATACTAGGTTTCTAGACATGAGAACTATGTAAGGACATACTTAAAATATTCTGCTAATTCAAAGGATGTTTCAAGAATAATTGGGTTTGGGTTGGAAGGGACCTTAGAGACCATCTAATTTCAACCCCACCACCATGGACAGGAACAACTTGCATTAGATTAGGTTGCCCAAAGTCCTGTCCAGCCTGGCCTTGAACACTGGCAAGGATGGGGCATCCACAACTTCTGTGGGCACAGCCAGAGCCTCACCACTGTCACAAGGAAGGTTTCTTTCCAATATCTAAGTCTACACTCAGACATTGTCCTATTACTACATGCCCTTATCGAAAGTCCGTCTCCAACTTTCTTGTAGGCCCCATCAAGGTATGGGGTAGAATTCCTTCCCTCAGTGTGGTGCCCACGCAGTTTGTGATGCAGCCTAGGACACCTCTGGCTTTCTGGGCTGCAGGTGCACATTGCCAGGTCATGTTGAGCTGCTCGACAACCAAGACCCCAAAGTCCTTCTCCTGGGGGCTGCCCTCAATCCCTGCTCTGCCCAGCCTGTACTTGTGCTTGAGATTGCTGCAACCCAGGTGCAGGATCTTGTACTTGGCCTTGCTGAGATTCACACAAGCCCACATCCCAAGGCTGTCAAGGTCCCTCTGGAGACCCTGCACATAGAATAAGTACAATTTGTACCATTTTTTTCTCCTTTTAAAATAGATATTCCACTGTTACTGGACAAACTGTTGTCCTTCTCTGGCATCTTCTTTATAAACTGTTTCTTCTTTGTACTACTCTTCTATTTTTATGCTGAAGGACTCAGTCCATTTGTCATATGTACACTTTCCATCCTCCTTAAATGAAATAAAATTATCTCGTAAGTGAGAAGAATGTAGATGAAGGCACATGGGAATAGCAAGAAAATGTTCTTCCATAGGAAATTTTACTCAGACAACTGAAATTTTTTTGTGGTTGCTGGGGAAAACATACCAAAAAACCAAAGCAAACAAAAACCAGAGTGCAACTAGGGCAGAGGTTATCTTTCGAAATTTTATTTGCCAAGTAGGAAAGCAGTCATTTTTGTTTAAAAAAAAAAAAAAAGCAGGCCCTGTTGTAACTTATAAGAAACTAAAACAGTCCACAGTCACTCTGTAAAAAGATTCTACCTCATATATTAACAGGAGTGTAGTCATGCGGACTACACCCAAAAACAATTTACCAAGGTTAATCACAGAAAATGCATTTTAAAAAGAACATTAAACAGCCAAAGAGCATATTTTGTTGGTATAACTTCTAGTCCTCCTTTTCAAATAGTTTCTTACTCACACTTCTTCGTTTTCTTTTATTTATTATTGCATAAATTTTAGGATTAAACTTTTTAGACGCAGTTCATTAGACTATTGAAAGAGTAGAACGTTAAGCTAAGTTATGTTTGTGAACTTATTTGAGATAGACCATGCCATAGAGATGTCAATCTCTTTGTATTATATCTGGAAATCATGCACGGTGATGTATTATTTGAGGTTCAGTTTCCATTTCTACCTTCATATACACTACATTCACATACATATAAATATTTTTAGTGCATATACAGATGGAAACTAAAGGCAGACGACCTTTGCTAGGAAGGTGAAAAATGCTGTGAAGGCCTGGATTTTACCAAAACTTACATGGTGCAAACAGCTGGTCAAAGCTGATGTGCTGCACAGCTGCAACACACAGGCTCTAGCACTGACCCTTAAGGAGGTACTTTCTTCTTTAGCTCTGCAATCCATATGTGGATGAACATTAGCTACTGAAACTGCTCATCCAGCTCCTTGAGGGATGTGATTCTTACTTACCAGTAAACAATGACCAGTATCAATTGTGAAAATGCTCTGGTGATGAATAGGCATTTAGGATTCTATAGAAAAATTGCTACTTGTTGTTGCATTTCAGGATCGTCAGTGAAAGTTCAGGAACTTAGAAACAGAATGGCTGGAATGCTGGACCTTAATCTGTAACTCACCAAATGGTAATGCAAAGTAGATATCTAGTAAGATCTCATGAGAAGTTGGTGTTTTTGTGCCTTGAATCTCACTTCCATTTTTTATTACTTCAGAATGCAATCTCCACCAGCAACCTGGGCCTTCCTAGGAAAAACAGGTTATGGAAATTACCTGGGCAGGATTTACAGCATTATCCACTTTTTACTGACTGAAGTTTCCCCTAGTCATTAGGAGTTTCTTTATAACACCATTTTAGAAGTTTCAAGCTTTTGTTTATGCATTAGCTAGGACTTCATCAAGTTTTCTCACAGTCATCAAATTCAAAAGAATATGACATCTGCACTACAATACAGATAAATACACATTAAGGTTGTCAGATGATTAAGACACAAGAAATATGAATATTGAAAATTACTCTTATGAGCCGAGATTTTCCAGTTCCCCTTTGAACTGGTGCCAAACAAGTACATTCCAGCAAGACTGAAACAATCCATATAAGTTAATAACCAAGCCAAAAAAGAGCTTCTAAAGTAATGCTCCCTTGTAGGTTATTTCTGAATTATAAAGCCCAGAACAGAACTGCAGGGTTAAGACCATGAGATAAATAACTAGGAAAGTTTCACAGTGGACTAATTATAAACAAAGGCTTAGAGGATCTGAAGAAATTAAGAAACAATCTCTTATCTTGCATCTTTGTTTGTTTAAAGTTTCAGTATTTACTGAAAGTAAAGTAAGCCACAACCTCTGTGTCAGCAAGTTGTAACTCAGCAACAGCTCGGGCAGCAGGGCAGAACAACTCGCCCTGGGGCTTGAAATGGCACTTGGCAGCTGTGATACAGAGCAACTTCTAATTTAGGCAGGAATTACTTTCTTCCCCTGCTTCCATTTTCTGAGAAGAATCATTGACATGTCAGTTCAATGTATATATTAATATTTATTCGTTCCTGTAAGGAAATGGCTATAGAGTCTGACGAGAGATACTGCAGGAAGTTATTCTCTGATTTTCTTACCTTTACCCCACCTTCAATTGCCTTTTCTATGTTTTAGAAATATTAAAGAAGGCAAACAATTTTTATTTGCAAAGATTAAATTCATCTTCTCTAGTTCACAATTACTTCTTTAAAATAGCCTCCATGGACTATGCATAGAAAAGCATGTTTATGAGTGGGAGAATTGTGGATTACTAGAATAGGGTACCTCTTACCTTTCCTAAACTTGGAAAATTTTGCAGCAATTGCAGTTTGCTTCAGTATTTCCACACTCCCAGAAACCTTTTTGCTTTATTTTATACCCTACTGAGAGCAAGTATGGTCATTCTGGTGGCCAAGTGACTATTGTATTGACCCAATTTCCCCACTCATCCTTCTCTATGCCCTCACTGTACTGTTAATTTCTTCTGCAGTACTACAGGGCACATTTCTGTTTTCCTCTTTGAGACAATGGTCAATTCCCATGAGAAAGAGAACAGCAGTATTTTGCCCATTTTAATAGACCCAAGGTCACAAAGTGAAGAGCCAGACCATGAAACCCAATCTAAAATTCTCTCACTCTGATCATATAAACCAAACCATCCCTGCCTCCCTAATTGTTCCTGAGTGCTGATGAACTCACTTTCTGTGTTACACCTGACCCAGCATCTGAGTCACTTCTCCAGGGTGTATGGCTAATGCATACCAGTTGTCACTCTGAGAGCCACACGTACATTAGGCCTTAATATTACACACTGAAGCAAAGGAGTTAGAAATATACATTGATCACAAATGCTGTTACAGTATTTGGGGAGTCCAAGAATGGGAAATTTATTGGATTTACTCAGTGTTTTATATTTCCACAGAAAGTCAACTTACATCCATTGCGTATTCCACAGTGGCAAGGGGAATCCACAAAACTCCTAAAATGCTATCCCAGAGCAAGCCTTTCTTCCACAGCTCTATAATGAAGCCCTTTCCATCAGCACATATTTCACTGAAAAGAATGAATACAGAAATCATTAAACTGAAAATGCAGTCTCAGCTGCTCAGCAACCTATAATAATAAAAACTTATTATCTTCTTACAGCAGCTGGAGAGGTGGGGGTTTTTCAGTATACTTGTAAAATACAAACTAGTAGGATGAACACAAATGTTAGACTGATCAAGCCAAATCTCAGGTCTTGATTTTGTTCAGGATTGCCCTTACAAAATGATGAGGACAGTTCTGCTGGAACAATGGGAGAACAACTCTCAAATTCAAAAGCTGCAGATCTAGACTGTATTTTAGTTCTAATTATAATAGTATACATGCATTTTATTGCTAGTTGGTTTTGACCAAAAAAATACCATACCACAACCTTATTTTGCAAGAATTTAAAATCAGATTTTACCAGGCCATGTGACTCCCCCATGACGTTGAATTAATATTAAGAGAGAGATTATTTCCTGAAGGAAAGTTCCCCATTACAGACCAGTTCTGTAAATATGAACAATATAATAAAGTAGGTATTGGTGTCTGTGCTGTGACTCATTGTAGATAATCTCCACTAATTTTAAGTAGTAAAACTCATCTTCAGTTGATTTGTGTGGGGTACCACAGAGCATTACTTTGTACCTAAAGGCGTCAGGAAAAGAACAAGTGAAATCAGAGCATGGCAAAGGGTGCCACCTCTGAGACAGATACTTAAGTCTTCACATTGCTCTCAAAAACCTTCCTGCATCAATGTCTAATTTTCTGCTGTATTCATGCAATTGAATAGATACACTGAACTTTTATTTTGTTCAGCTTTTCTCCTTACAGATAGGTTACGGAAGACCAATTGCAAATTTTAACCTCTAGTATTTTTGGACCCCAACTTTAAAACTGACAACTGAACAGTGAAACTGCAGATTGAAAGGTTAAGCAATATGCAACTTTTAAAATTCAACCTGGTAATATCTGTGTGTAATGGAACACAGTCCTTACTGTTAGAAATGGAGTGAGAGTCCTTAAGATAATGAACTATAGTGTACTTGTCAAAATCTAGATAAATATACTTGTAAATGTTTGTTTATAATCCCTTTTCAAAGTCTGCTGTGTTGTGTAGATGAGTAGGCAGCAGATGGAGCTACAGCAACCTTGTAATGCAATTGCTACCGAAGTGGTTTAGTATTCTTTGGTCATTAGTACACTGCAAATGAAGAAAATAATCGTAATAAATGGATCATTTTCAATGATGGCATGGAACACCCATTTACCTATAATATGATCAAAAGCAAAGCATTTAAACAATAGCAAATCAAATTTATTTTTATTTAATCAAACACATTCCTCAGGAAAATTCAGGGGTTAGGTTACACATACTCACTTTAAAATATTTTTTAATTCCTCCTGCCCAGAAGGTAACAGGGCAACTGCTAAAGTTTAATTTATCTACTTCCTAAGATATTTTTACACTGTCATCCAGTCCATGCCCAATGGTTTTTCTCTGAGCTGGATACTTTTTCCTTGCTTGCGTGGTCTGTACATGACCTCATATGCACTAAATTGTTCTACACTATACAAATACAGCAAAGGTACAACAAAATCAATTGATAAGAATTCCCTTTTACTTACAACAGGAAATCTTGCTCCCAGCAAGGCTCACTTCCTCTTCTATCTATTGTAGTGCTTTTTAAATTTTGGACTTTTAAAACAACGTATGTTTTGGATGAGTCTGAAAAAGAAATAACCAGCACATTAAACCCCACTTTAGTTCTTCCCTGAAGCTGAAAACACAACGATATGGCAGCAAGGGTTTAACTCCTATCTCATACACACCTTCACTCAGAGGTGTGGGCCAAACATGTGGACTTGAACAAGGAAATTCATATTAATTTTAGGAGGATTATGACAGAAAAATCTCTGTCCATGACAGGTGGGAGAGAACATAATCCTAAATGTGAGTATTCTAAAGATCAGCTTCCAGACACAGCTTTTTACTGTTTATCAACCTTTCTGGCAGGTCTTGCAAGACACCAGTACATACTTCTTTTCTGCAAATTAGGATTTTTTTTTTTTGCCTTTTCATTGATATGGTAATACTGGGGACTGGCTAATGGGCTTTTATGTCCAGTTAAGGCAAGGCCACAGACTTGTAGTATGTAATTCAATCTTTGTGCATGAATCTAGTTCTGTGTATAGATGCAGCAGCAAAATGATTTTCAGACACAGTCCCAAATGAACTCATAGACTTTTGTAAATGCCTCTGTAAAGGTACAGTATGAGTATTTATAAAATCAGGCCTAATCAGCAAAAAGGGTAAAATTTTAAAAATTTCAAAGTGCTTGAAAACATCACTGACAGAAGAAAGAAAAATAACTGAGGGAAAACTCAGTTTTCTATCCTGTAGGACCTCACACAGGAATCTAAGGCTGCAGACATAGTCTATCATCTCAATGAACATGGTTTTTTAATTTGCATGCCTGTAACACATCCTTCACTACCCTCTAGCATCCTAGATAAGGATCAACATTGACACATGTCTGAAAAAAAGACTTCTTTTTTCAATAGAACCACTGCCAATATATATACATATATATATACAAGATGTCACCAAGAACAGAATTTTGAACTGTCTGTATTACCACAGGTCAATCAAACACTCTGAGCTGGAGGGAAGCTGTCACTGTCTACAATGGATTACTGAAGGAGTTGTATCAAGTTACGCTGCACAATTCAAAAGGTGTGAAGGAGAAGCGTTGGCTGTGTACATCTTCTATGTAGATCTTCTTGATTAGGGCCGATTATAGTATTTGACCAAAGGACTAAAGATATCAGGTAACGGAAACGACTTTTTTAATAAACAAAGTCAGCAGTGGCCAATGTTATCTATTTATTTTCTATAACTCAGTGCACCAGTCTTCTCAAACATGACTTTGTTTTTACACTGAAAAAACGTGGCCAAGTCAATATGAATTTAGAAGTCTGGTGACTTATTTGTGAGAAACGGTATCAACAATACACGGTTCACACACCGCCATTCTGTGTAACTGAGGCAAACAAAACAAAATTTGCAAAATCTTTTGTAGTTGCAAAACTTTTTTTATTTTTCGGAGAGCTTGCAACTCAAAGTTCGAGAAATTTTCAAAAGAACTCAAAATTTTTTGGCTGAAAAAATAGCAGCCTACAATGTTTAACTTCAGCCATTTAGAGCACACTTGTAAATTAAAACTACAATACCAACCTCCCTCATAACTAAAAGGTATCTCCTTTAAATGAAGCCATAAATGACAAGGTAGAAACTTAAAAAACAATTTTAGTGGTAGTCTGTTTCATTGTTGTATTATTTCATATTCAACTTTAATTCATTTCCCATCTGAAAATTTCATGCTCCTATGTGCCAGACCAGATGATCAAACCTAACCACCTGGTATCTTTCCGTGGCTCCTTTTCTAGCATGAAAAATAAAAAATATCTTGGACTGCCTGCATTATACTCTTGCCTGAAACCCTGAAACCCATCTGCTTTTTAAAATAGCTATTTCTGCAGAAGCTCCTTGGCCTCTTTGGCTCTTCTCTGGATCTATATCTTACCCTCCAGTGCTTTTTGACTAATTCACCCTCTTTAAAAGTCATGAGTTGTGTCAAATAAGAAAATGTAGATACTCTACCTTTTAAATAACTGAATATGTAACCTCCTTGAAGAATAACACTGTCAAGGGTGAATATTATTACAATACCCCAGCAGTAGAAAGTAGCTGTCAATTTTCCTAAATGATAATAAGTTTTATTTCCACAAACCCATTATGGCAGCTCCCAACCCTTCAGATGGCAAAAAATGGAGGCACATAATGCCATTTTTTGTGCAAAGAAAAAGGGCACATTATCCACCTTCATCTTTCAACCCAAAACAGGACAGAGCAGCTTACACAAAGGAGTAAATAAACTACAGGAGAACCACAGAATTTTGAGAAACATGGGTATTTCAAGACTGCACTCATTCACCACTTACAGAACCCAAGGAAACATGACCAATTATCAGAGAATACACCATTCAAATTTTATTGCCATTACTTACGGCATTAACAGGACTTCAACAGCATTTAAAGGAAAATTAGAGTTACTTATCTTTTATCAAATTATTCTGTTTGATAATCATGTTCTGTAAATGATCACCTCTTGAGTACTAACAAAATATAACATTATAACATTTTTCTGATTGCATTAGGATTTCAATGAAAGAGAAAAGATTTTTCAGTCTATACTTTTTACACATATTTCACATTCTGTTGTTAGAAGAACTAGCAGTTCTACCTGGGTCCATCCAGGTAACCTTTCTTTAATCCAGATAACTTTAAACAATTTGCATTTTCTTACATGTATCAGCCAGACATCTACTGGCAAATGTTTCTGCACTGATTAAGTCATATATCAGCTTCTTCTGAGAACCAGTAATTACAAAGGTCTTGAAGGCCTTAGATTTACAGTCCCGTGTGTGAGAAACCCCTGGCTGTGTTTGGACTTTCTTTTCCACCATAGCTAAATCTTGGTCCTGGAGACAGACTTGGGTAGTCCTGGGCAGCTTGGTTTTGCTCATAGTTATTGCCTAGGGTATCCACCTGCTCTCTGTAACTGCCCATCACTGCCTCCTGTCTGCATGTCCTCACTGGGAAAATTCAGGCACCATCTCGTCCCCACCCTGGCTAAGCTAAAGTACTGTACTCTCCTTATCTAAAAAAAAGTTTCTATTGACTGATGACACATTTAGGTCATCAAATTAGGTAAAAATTTGCTTTAGTGGAAATATATTTTAGATATCACTAGTTTGAGAGACACTAACACTTCATAACTTAAAATGACAAACTGTCTCAGCTCACAACTTTGGTTGATAATTTGATCTTTAAAATATATACATAATTCTTTCCACATTTATTTTGTGTGGAACTGTTGATCCAAGGTGGTAAAGTTTAAAGCCTAAATGATTCTTTAGTGTGATCCAGAAATGCATGCCTAAGAAAGAAAAATTTAAAGCAGAAATTGAAAGAGAAATCAGACTTACCAGTTGTTTTATCCAACCTTCCTTTTTTCACTGTATTAAAAAAGAAGGTATTGTTAGTTCAGATAATACCTTAACAATGTTTTCCAATAAGTTTTATGAAAAATAAAATCTAAGGGATTTATGTGGTATAAAAAAAGCTCAACCGAAGAGAACACAAGTAATCTTGAAAAAGTATCACTGTGGCAAGTTAAATAATTGCTTGGAATTCTTTGGGAAAGAAAACACGTGGGAACTCTTTGTGCTTTACAGGAACTTAATAAACACAGAGGGCAGAATGGAGATCAGGTGTCCAGGAAGGGTATTATACTTATTATTCATCATCTCATAATGCCAGTTCTAAATTTTTCCCAATATTCCCAGAAGACAGACTGACTGACTGTATATAACCTAAAATAACTTCTATCACTTTACAAAGAATCCTTTATTACAGTGTACTTATTCTGCCTGTTAGAAAGGACATACTTCAGTAAACACGTTACCAAACAAAAAGTGAACATTTCAAATTTTGATTTTGCTCAACAACCTGAAGCTCCACACTATGGTATCTCTTTGATTGATGAAAAATGCTCTGAAGTTAATAGGATTGTCATTCTGATAGTCACAGTTATGAAAATCTAACTTGGTCATAATTTTGTATCACATGTCTGACTAATAAATAAATTTAGACTTTTAAACATTATTAAATATTCCTTCAATTTCCCTGCCATGTCAATACACATAAGACAGTTCAGTTTAATTGGAATGAAACATTGTTGCAGTCCTACAATAATTAAACCTCCTCCATGAATATATTCATATATACATCATATATTTTACTGCTATACATATGACCTGGTAATTGCCAATAAAACAAAATGATGAGTCCACAACTTTACAATGTAAAGGTTCCCTGGAGATTGGCACTGTTCTCCAATATCCTTTCCATTTGCTTAATCTCCTGTACCTTTCCATTACTTATTCTTGCTTTCATCTCTCCCTAAATATCCCAAGGAATTCGATGGAATTGCACCATATTTGCAGAATGTCTGCAAGTTAATTTTATTAATTAATAAATTAATTATTAACCCAATATTTAAATTTTAAATTTTAATTTATTCAAATTAAAATTAAACGATTAATTAATTCCATCATGTCTGCCTGATTAATTCCATCATGTCTCATGCCCAAGAGACTTTCACTTTCAACACAAGTGCTGAGGGGCCTAAATGTAGCTGCGCTACAAACAGAGTCCAAACACTGCAGAATTCAACTGCACTACACGAGGGCACAATTTACATTCTTCCCTTGAAGGAAGTACTGCAAGAAATATTCTCATCAACATAAATGAGCAATGCACAACTTCAGTCTCTGAGGTTATTTTTTATAGCTACGTACTAAATACTTGGTACATGGATGAGGGAGCTTGATAAGAAAAACCTACCTTTTACAGAGAGAAGTTCCATTCCAGTAGAAAAATATTTTAAAGACCACACATTGAAAATCAGGGCTTTTTTTTAATATAAAAGGAAACGAAATAGTTTGGCTTGAATTAAATTACTCTGCTGCTGCTGCTCCCTCACTGCATGTGTGTTTCACTTTTGCAGCACGCTCCTCCCATGGCTCTCATGGAGGAAAGCCAACCAATTGATGGAGCAGAGATGACAAATTCCTTCTCCCTCTTTCCACACAGACATGGAAAAGGAAAGGAGAAATATCACAACTGTGTCCTTACCCTCATTTCCTCAACTTCTATCTGCTGCATGCAGCTGTCTCTAGTCTAACCACAGTTCTGAATGCCATCCTTTCCAGAAACAACAAACTCAACTATTTTATTAAGAACATATTTTTGGAGCTCTTAAGCTTTGATTTTGATACTTGCAAAGCAACAGAATTGGAATATAGAAAGTTTACAACTTCTTTCTTTTTCTTGTTTTTAATGTAGAGCCACAGAGAACACTTCTTTATGCTATAGCTAAGCACAAGTAAGTTTATAAAATAGCACAAATACATACTGCACAAAAATTTGAATTTTATTATACTTGATGAATTTCTAATTCTGTTGCAGCACTTCCATTTCATAAGATAATAAATATTCTTATGAAATGCTAAAATATTTTACAACAACACGCAAACTACTGAAATCATTTCATATTGGGATTGCTTTTTTCTAGTTGTGGTTAACAGTATATATATGTACATATATATACATACACATGTACAACAGTATATATATTTCTGCAGACACAGAATATTTTACTTTGTAAATTTTTCCATCTCCATCATATTATAATTGAAGGCTGAGGTCTTAAATTCAAGTAGGGGAGCGTCCTTGGAGCAGAGGGGAGTTCAGGAGTAGCTGTCTGCAGTTCCAAGAACCTGGGTCTGGAAGATGGCACATCTCAACATGCAAGTGAGAGTTGAGATTGTTCAGCCTGGCTGTGAGAAAGCTTGGGGAGGTGGGGTGGGTTTAATCAATGTTTATAAAAAGCTGATGAGAGGTGTAAGCAAGATTGACTCAGCAGGTGAACAGGCAAAGGGCACAAACTGAAACAGTTTCACCTGAACATTAAAAAATTCTTTTCTTACTGTGAGAGCAGTTTAAAATAGGTTGTCCAGAAAGGATGTGGAGGTGTTTTGTCCTTGGAGATACCCCAAACCTCACTGAACCCAATCCTGCTCTTGCTGACCCTGTTTTAAGCAGGGATGTTGGATGAGATGACATTGAGAGTTTCCTTCTTTGCGATTCTGTGATAGTTCAGAAGGTCAAACTGTTAAGTGTGACACTGAAGCAAATTTAGTTCACGAGATCATGAAAGCCTCCAGTCACTATACATAACGTGTGTAGCTTTTTTCCTTTCACAGAAGTGTCACAAGCACTTGTGTTGTTTCAGGGTCATGCTATGATGCCATAATGTGAAGGTGTTAACATATTACATTTCAGTCTTGTGTTTTAGATTAATATATTTGCATATCTCTCTTCTGAGTTCTGTTCTGAACAAGTCTCCCACTGCAGTCTGATAGCCTTAGAGACAGATTTACACCTTATGCAAACAGTGGAGTTCCAGTGAAGTTAACAAAGCTAGGCTGGTACACACTGGATGAGACACTGATCCCAAGGGTGCATTTGGACCACATGAAAAAAAAATATTTACTTGTAACAAAAACCTAATCACTGCTGACCTAAGGTTCAGTAAGTAGGGTTCACAGCAAGCCTTAGTGTGAATCAAAGTTACACACCTGCATCTCTGTATCCATCTGGAACTGTGCACACTGGGCTCCTCTTCCTTTCTTCCATGCCTGTTCTTGGGGGCCTTCCTGTGGAAGGCTGAATTTTTCCTTAAATCCGTGGTTTGCAGATGCAACCATGGCCATTGTGGTTCATTTACTTTACTGTGATGCCATGATTGTTTTTCACATAAGCAATTAGGAAAGATGATTTTACGGCAAGAAATATGCAGAGAATACCTGAACACAGGCAAAGGTCACTGAGGACCGAGAACAGGGCATGTGCAAATGGTCTTTCATTTGGAAAAAGCATTTATTATATTCCACAAAAGAATAGTGAAGAGCACTGAGCTGGAACAAGCTGTCAAGATGGTGTTTGGCTAAAGGGCATAAGAGCAGAAGCTGCAGTACAAAATCCATGTTTCACTAGCTGAGAGTTTCAGTACCTCAAGTACTTACCCCATTACTCAGCCATGCTTTCCCCAATGTTAGTCCCTTTCCATATTACAATTATTATTTAATGCCTGAGGTAACACGTCAGTCCTGTATGTTGACTTCAGTGCAAACATCCCAACATCACAGCCCTATATGCAGAACCAAGAATTTAGAAAGAAATTTGAAAAAAAGGAAGCAAAATTAATTGTTTGCATTGCATTTTTTATCTAAACTATTTCAAAACTGCTTACAGTTCCACTTCATTTTATTCTATGGAAGAGAGTAATTAGGTACAATGCTGTTATTAAGGATGTGTCACCTGATACCTGACACTGTTGAGTGACCTCCTTCCATGAGAGCTATGTAGTTATTTTTCAGTTCAAATTCTCAACTGATATAAGGAGAATATGGTTCTTGCCCTTTGTGAACTGAATTTTCTTTGGTGAGAATCTGCCTTTTTTTAACTTCTTCCTTTATATGAATCCGTGCAGTAAATATTAGCAACTTAAGCTTGCCACCATCTTTCAGTTAATTCATCAAAGCAAGGAGATTTCACTCTGATGATTCACCTACTTGGCATTAAAACTACATATTGTTCTTTTCAGGAAGTTTCTCCTCTACAGGATACTTGTAATGCAATAACTAAGGTCATGAACTCATAGATTTTAATATAAATATTTTGCAAAAGGAAAACAGAGCACATTTGAATACTGATTGCAAAAAAATGTGGAAGGGAACCTCCCAACCTTCCCAGGAAAATGAAAACACAGCTTATTGTTTAAAGTGATGTCAGTTACAGAAAGGAATATTTAAAAAAAAAAACCCTGGTGAGAAAAAAATCCTAATTTCAATTGTCATTACAAATATAGAGTGTAGGAACAGTCTCCTTGCATCCCTGCATTTTTGTCTGAGACCATCATGAAGCCATCCTTTCTTGGCTACTTTTATGCTGATCCATGTTTGCTTTTAAAGAACTTATGGCCTTGGAACACCAACATTTTAACGACCTTTCTTCTGAAATTCTTCCCTTGGGGAGAAGGCAAATTTTTTTGCAAATTTTTTTTGAAAATTAATTTAGGGAGTGATTTTTTCAGCTGAGCAACATTCGTCAGAATCTCCTCAACACTTGCCCATGAAGATATATGCCAGTCACCTGAGAAGACTAGGTCATGAAGTGGTTTTTTGCATTCCCCTTGAAGTCAGTCATTGGCTTAAAATGAGAACTAGTGGGAGAAGATTTTTGTCTAGTGTGAGGAGAAAATTACACACCCTTCTGATCAAGTGCAAAGACAGATAGCTACATTATCATTATGTGATCCTTATGACATAGAAACCTGAAACCCATGAACAGAACCTCAGCCAGCAAAGCAAGAAAAAATAAAAATCACTTTTCCCAGGCAGTTCACTTCTACCTTTCAGAAATATAGATTCTGCATTCCCAGGTGTATGCTATAATTTTCAGCAGACTTCATAAGTGATAAAAGATAGAAATAATGAACTCTGTAACAAAATATGCTATCAAGAGATACATCATCAAAGTGACAGGATAAGCAGAAAATCAATCAGTTGATTTCTGACCCTGAAATACTATGAGCAATACTGAAGATAGGAACTACAAATTAGATCAGTTTTGTCCTTGCCTCCAAAAGGTAGGCACAACTATGGTTAGGGATAATAGGGGATGTGTTCTGGGCTCCACAAGAATCACCTTGATAAATGAGTTCAAGGCACTCCATTGACCCTTTTCCAAGAGGAAACAAATGAAGGGCCCTCCTTCAAAATGTGATGTGTTATTAAACACCAAGAATACAGATATAAATGTTATTGAAGTATCTATTTGTTATTAATCCCCAAAAGTGTAGTGAAGTCAAGCCACAGCAGTGAAAAATCCTAAACTTTTCACACAAACAAAAATACAAGAACTTGTAATAGATTCATATATCAACTGTCATATTTGTGATAGTCAGAGGAGCTAGTAGGTTGTTAGACTAAAAATACACTTCTCTCACAGGTTGGTTATTTCATTACAGAAAAGTGGTATTCAAACTACAAATAGGTGCCCCAAATTTAAAATTTTGCATAATTGAATACTTAGAGGTGTTGAGAAGACCATATAATTTTTATTTCAGTCCCAAACATAAAAAAGAAATATTCATTTCTCATTAACCTTAGCGTTTTGGTGTACAAATTTTGCACATCACATTGCTCCTTCCTTGACTTCAATTTCATAAAGACTCAGAAAACTACCACTTATCTGTCTTCTGGAAACAGTGCTGGAATTAGCATCTGTACGGTGATTTTGGATCTTCTAATCAGGAATGCATTGAAAAGAAAGAGATACATTTTTACTGTTTTGCATACATAGAAACTGAATGTGTACAAACCAGTCATTGTACCACTGCACTAACTGGGCAGAGGATCACATACTTCTGATTGTGTTCCTTAAATCCGGGTACAGTTCTGTCCCCACTGCCACCTCTGTCTCTTTGACCACTCACCTCACATGGCCCAGAAAGCATTGCCCCCTTTGTGCAGCAAGACAGTTCAGAAAAAGTGACCTTAAATAATGCAAGAAAATATAAATCTTGTAAAAATAGGTGTTTTCCTTTTTATAATCTATTTTAAGTCAACCAGGATTTTCTAAAGTCGTTATTTTGTTGTTAGCATTGTTACTTATTGGTATGACTGATGTAGAATTGCTTGCTGTCACACAAAAACTAAAGTGTGCTTGTATTAATTAAGAAGAAATAAATTTCAAAAGAAACGTAGCTCATCAGAGGTCAAGTCAAACATTTGTGCTCAGTAACTGATTGCCAGAAACACCAGTTTGTTCCCTGTGGAAGGAAATGTTTTGCAGTCTCTTCCGTTGCTGTCCCACGTGCTCTTATGTAGCCTCAGCTACCTTCTATTTTTGTTTTACATTTAGGGACACCTAGTGGCTCGTGTCTGATTTGCTCCGGAAAACAGCAATGATGTCGCATCTCCAGGCGAACTTCAGGGCTTTCCAGATCTTACTTATCTCTTAAACCCTAGCATAGTAAACATTTCACTTCACAAAAGAAAGTACAAAAATACAGAACTGTATTTCATGGTACACATGAAAAGTCTGAGACAACAACAAAAAAATGTCCCTTTTTTCATTCTTTTTGATATTCACACCCAGGGAGTAAACATATCTATTTTTTTTAATAACATAGAAAACATACCTTAATTATTTTTCCCCAGAAGATTCCATTTTCTTCATCTTGTGGACTGGATTTATTACTTTGGCCGGTGTATCTTGTCCTAAATATACATCTCAAACAGATGCCATTTTTCATTGTTTCATGTATGTTTGTACACATACAATCATCCCTTTGAACTTTTGATTTAATGGAGTGCTTGAACCTAACTGGCTCTCTTGGTGTCAGCAGAATTGCTCTATATATGGAAAAAGGCAGCAGAACAAAGCTCCCACCAAAAAATTAGGTAAGGCTCAGTAACTCCTTCATCTCCACTCTTAAATGGAAAAAAAAGTCCCTAAGCAAACAGTTTGAGTTTGACTACTCTGCTATTTAGCAGAATCTTTTCTAACCCAGTTAACCCACATAATCTTATGAGTCTATTATTAGTTACATATGCTGTATATTTAACATACCTTTCCTTAATGCTTTCAAAAATCCTCCGTTCCTGGGACTCTTGATGATTGCTTTTAATCTGCATCAGCTCTGTACCCACATTTTTAAGATCGTAACCCTCTCTTCAGCTCACTTTACAATATTTGTATTCAAGAGAAGCCATGAAACCATAGTGAAAATCAAAAAATCTGAGATATCCTTATTTCCTGTATCTGTTAAATAAACACATAGGAAGTGTTTAAATTAATATTTTTAAGTATCTATAATAGCTCAGCTTTTTCAGCCTTTTCTTTAAAAAAAATTATACCCTAAAGCCACATTAAATACATACCTACAAGAAATCCAAATATTTCCTATCCTGTTTCTGTCGAAAAGCAGAATAGATAATCTCTTTCTCTTGGATTCTCATGTCCCACAAAATTATTACGTGAGGAACCCTTAGAAACAAATACATATGGTCTTACAGGATCAAGAATACTGGAAAAGGTGTGGTCATGATCCTTATTATGAGAAATTTTAAAATTGGGAAAAGTCGTTACAAAAATTCCCTTTTATTTTTCCCCCTTTCCACACATTTCCTCAGAAAAACACAAAGAATGAATAATAATAAATCCATTTTACACATAGAATCTTATAAGGCAAAAGTGTGAAGTGAGGAATTATAGCAAGGAAAAAGCCCTAAAATATATTTACGAGATGGACAAAACAAGGAGGATACTTCCACGAGCTCAAAGTGCCGTCAAAGGGCAATTCAACAATAACAAGTCGCGTTTTGCACGCCGAGCAGAACTGAGCAGTAATTTGGGTTTTACCGCCCTCCCTGTTTGCACTTCCCTCCCTCTCGTGGCTGAAACTGAGTAATACAGACCTTGGTAATTACAAGAAATAAGCAAAACCGTACTTATTATTCGTATTTTAAAATTAATAACGTTGTGAAACTACCCTTTGTTGGATCTAGTGTCTACGGTTTTATTGTTTTCGGGGAAAAACTCAAACAAAACCTACAGTTTGTAAAGTCAATAAGAAAATTATTGGAGGTTGAATTCTGTATTGCCAAACACTGGCTGGCTTTATTTCCACAATGTTACAACTACAGACTTATCTCACACTTTCATCTGACAGCAATTTGTGAAATTACATCTATTCTCATAAAGGTTTGTTGATTTAATCAACAACATTCTAAAGTCTCCAGAAGTCTAGCCAATGGTGAACATACCCACAAGTTTATCTTTGTAAAAAAATAACTCCATTGATGTGAAACATGACATTTTTCATCAATATTTCATCACATTATACATAAGATAATACAATAAATTCTCAGTACTTGACAACTATCCCGTAATGCAATCTAAGCTAATGCTGTTTCATATTTCAGTATGTGACATCTGTCAACAATGTTGTTAACCACTAATTGCCCTTATTCACCTCAGAAACATGCCTTGATTGCTAATTGAGGCCAGATAAATATTTTAGTTTATTGAAATTGCTTTGCAGCCCATTCAGACAGAAAGAAAAAATCTTTAAAAGAAGATGAAGAGAAGAAAACTAGAGAAATTAATTACTGGATGATGATAATAACATCAGAAACTGAAATTATTATATGGTCTGAATGATTAATAAAATAGTAAGCTAATATTATTTCTTGTGAGAAGTATGAAGGCACAGGTCCCTATACAACCCCAGATCATAAGAAACAGGTCCATATTTTCACATTCATATAGGATTTTTTCAAAGCTTTGAAGTGCTTTTCATTAATACTGGTAAAACCTTCCACAATGGAAGTAAATACAATTTTTTGTTAAATTAGAGATGGGAAACGTAAACCACCGATGGGCAAATCAGCTGCACAGTGTCTTCCAAACAGATGAACACTCAAGTCTGCAATGCAACATTGCATTTCTGAATCTAGCACTAGTTCACCAAGTCAAAATAAAACATCTTCAAGAAAAGAAACTGAAAAATACTTTACAAAACAAAACTCCATTTTGTGCATTCTGTTACAAAGAATTACGTTTGGATAAAATGAGACGAAGTGGTGTGCAGACCAAAAATTTGGAAGAGAACAGGAATTAGAATGCAAGCTTTCTGTAACAGCCTATGAAAGCAATGCCCAAGGAATACAACCAGCAACTGAGGCCTGTAGCTGTGATTCAGAAAATTCACTCTTCTGACTTCCTTCAGAAGAGATTTTCCCCACGTCTACATTGTTCCCTGCCTCCACTTGGGGTACATATCCATCTCTGCACTGCCCTTGCCCAATGCTGATTCATTACAGATTTCAATTCAAGAATATTCTATAAACATCACAAGTTATTCACAAAAGCTGAGCCAAGGTAATTCTTGTAGTTTGTTTTCATATGCAAACTCAGCAGATATCACAGCAGGTATGAGTTTGATGAGTCTTTTCATTCTGTCTTTCCCATAATGCAGGCTCTTCCCAAGAACCACTGTCATAAAACAGGAAAATGCAGAAGAATACCTAATCTTTGCAATTTTATCTTTCTCTATGAATCTTGCCTTTGCCACGACATTTTTAACTTAATGTGTATGTGTATTTTTACTTATGTAAAAAATATTCAAGTGTTTACATGAAAAAAAATATTGAACACCATAAAATAATTAAAGGATCAAATCTTTAACCTCATATAATTACTTCTGCTACTACTGCTATGGCCTGTAGGGGATTTCTCAGTGGCACAACAGCACCATTCAGTGATTCTCTTTGCTCAAGGAAATAATGAGATGGCTAAACCAGGGGTAGTGAGAAAGGGACACAGCAAGGCAGTATTTCACAGGAAAAGAAGAGTGATAAATAAACCAGAGTTCTGTGAACCTGATCATCATATCAACACTTTCAGAAATAACATGCAAAAGTTACAGTAATGTTTCTAGTAATTGGCTCACCCTCATACTCAACACAAGTCCATTTTTCAGCACTATAACTAAGATCCTCAATCCTGTTCTTGAAACAGGCTTCAAAATCTCACTTTCTAGTTTCTTAAAAGAAATTACAACAGAGTTTCCAGAGCCTCAATAACATCGTATTAAAAATCTCGTGGCATCCACAAGTCATACAACTTGTTTTCAGAACCAAATCATTATTTTTAAAAGAATAATGTGCAATGTGAACAGTACAATTTTCAGCAAAAGTCTTCTGTTGATGGCCTGAAGGTGGCCTACAAGGAAGCTGGAGAGGGACTTTTGACAAGTGTATGCAGTGACAAGGTAAGGGGGAATGAGGGAAGCTTTAGATTGGACATTATAAAGAAATTATTTTCTTTAGGCTGCCCAGAGAAGCTGTGGATGCCCCATTCCTTCAAGGCCCACCTGAAGGGGGGTCTGAGCAGCCTGGTCTAGTGGAAGGCATCTTTGCCCATGGCAGGGGTTTGGAACTGGATAGTCTTTAGGGTCTCTTCCAACCCAACCCATTCCAGGACCCTATGAAATTTATTTATATGGTATTAATGTGTACTACTTTTATGGAGTGATTTGTTTTCCCAAGGCAACAAATACCATGTTGAAAGACAAAACAGAAATCACAGTTTCATGACCCTGTCTGAACATAAGGTGCAATTAAGGTGTTTGGTGTGACCTTCCCTTTGTGTCAAATTGTGCTAAAATGTATGTGACAGTTTTTGTTATGGAAACCTCCATGTATCGATGATTAAGGAGAAGCTGTCAAAAGAATTTATTTAGGTTCACAGGCAGAATTCGCAACTCACATGAAATGTCAGAAAGCACAAGCAATATCTAGGTTGTCCATTAGGTTACTTGGTCTCATACAATTATTTCACTTTCTTGATAGCATTATTTAACTAGAAAAACTTTAGCTGAGGCTCCAGTTATCACTATTAACTTTAAAGGGACACTGTTCACCTTTTCTGAGAAAAATAGTGTTAAGGTTCTTAAAGCAAGTTGATTTGTATCATCTCATTTTGCTTTCATTATGATTAGTACTAAAATCTCCATAAGCAAGCCCAGAAAAGATGTACCTTTGTAAGTTTTCACCTGAGATACCATATTTCAGTGTTCTACACTTGGCCTGATGCAGTCTAATCAAATATCACCCTTTACATTGAAGCTCTATTTTCAGGATTTATAACTTGTCTATATAAAATGATTCATGTGGTAAAGTGATTTAAGAAGTCTCATCTTCAAAGTTTTTTATTTTATTGTATTAAAATATTTTGATATCTAAACTACAGAAGCGCTAGGACAAAAGTTTGCAAGAAATACATTTCAACAAGTTACAAACATCACATGCTTTTGTCTTTATTTATTACATTCACTTACCTATAAGATGTAGCCTATTGATGCAGACTGTAATTACATTAACACATTTGAGAACATTACTATTTATATCAAGGTAGATATCCTGGGAAAAAAGTCTTGGTGGAAATCTGAATTCAATAATACTAAAATTAAAAACATTGCATACCTTAGCTACTACATTTATTATATTTAAACAGGAAAACCACAAGCAATAAAAATACAGTTAAATCTCTTGACATCCTTCCAACTCCCTGTGGATTCCAGGCAAACAAATGTAAGAAGACATGACTTAAGAGAATTTTTTTTTTAATATAATGAGTCTTATGATGTTGCTTGCAGCCCTAGATGTGACTGTGACTAAGTATTTCTGCAGTTAAGATGAACTCACCTGTGCACTGCACAGCCCGTGCAGCTCCGCCCCTCACAAGAATCTCCTGCAGACCCGAGCTTCTCTGGGACTGATCTTTGAACAAAGAAGAGAAAAACCTGAACGCACATCACGTTTCGCGTTCTTACGGTATTCATTCAGTGCAGTTTATTATTTTTTTTTCAAACAAAACGCCTGAACTTACAAGCCGCATCCTCGCCGCCGCACAGCCCTCATGGCAGCAGGCGCGCACGCAGCTCGCTGGGTGCTGGCCCTCGCACGCCCGCAGCTGCTGCTGCTCCCGCACCTGCCAGAAATCACGCTCCAACCGCCTCCTGCCAGAGCAAATGCTCTTTTCACCGTACTTAAGGCAGGGCGGGGAGGTGAGAAGCTTCTCGTGCCTCATCACCGCGCGGGGCCGCTCTGAGGGGCGGGCTGGCCCCTGCCCGTCCGGCCGCAGGTGCGGTGTGGCCCCGTGAGGGGAGCGCTGCGGGGCGGGGCGGGGCGGGCGGCGCAGCGGATCGGAGCGGCTGCGGCCCGGCTTTTCCCTACGTGCTTTTCCTCCAGCCCGCGTTTCCCACTCATCGTTTGGCTCCCAGCAGCCGGGGCAGGGAGCAGCCGCGGTACCTCCCTCGCTCCCCGGGCGCTGGCCGGGCTGAGGGCGGCGGTGCCGCTGGGAGCGCCGGTTGGATCCGGGCCGTGCCGGGCGTTGCCGCTCCCGCGCGGGATAAATCCTGTCCCGGCTCCCTCCCTTCCCTCCAGCGCCCTCACTGGCCCCGCCGCGGTGCCCGGGAGCCGCTGCAGGTAAGGGCAGCTCCCCTGAGCCCCGCTCTTTCCCGCCGGGGCTGCTGCCCCTCGGCGCCTCGTCCCGCCGGCCGTGCCTGTGCGGCCCTAAGGCTCCGCTCCCTCACCCCAGGGTTGGTAACAGTGGCTTCCCCAGAGCTGTTTTTGTGGGGGCGAAGCCTTTTTAGCCCGTGCGGTGTTTATTCTTTCTTACTTGTACGAGTTTCGTCAGTTTCTGGGAGGTTTTGTTGGTCCGCTGCATGTTTAGCATCAGCTTTGTAACTTTCAGCTCCGGCATATGCTGTCAGATGTCTGTTGCTTCTGTTTTCAGAGTAGTTTAGTGAATTACATCAATTCCGTGAGTTGTCTTGGCGTGTATCTGTTCACTGGATTTCTTGGAGAAAACTAGTAATGTGAGAAGACATAGAGTGCAAAATATTAGCTCCTTGAAGTGGAAAAATGCTTTTGTGCTATTTCAGTGGTTCCTTATTGAGTACTCCGTATTGAGTACTCCGTATTGAGTACTCCGTATTGAGTACTCCGTATTGAGTACTCCGTATTGAGTATTGAGTATTCCGTATTGAGTATTCCTTAGAGTCCAAATAAATTTTTTTTCTTTTTACAGCAATCCCGTTTTCTCTTTGCAAATAATTCTGGTTAGAGGGTGAGTTGTTTTTTTTTTTTTTTTTTTTTTTTAAATTTTTTTCATTAAAATATATTTAGGGGGGGTTG